>PVIA01009829.1:46599-57281 GCA_004024845.1 Tonatia bakeri | reverse complement strand
TTTTTTTTTTTTTTTTTTTTAAGATTTTATTTATTTATTTTTAGAGAGAGAAGGGAGGGAGAGAGAGAGAGAGAAACATCAATGTGTGGTTGCTGGAAGACATGGCCTGCAACCTAGGCATGTGCCCTGACTGGGAATCGAACCTGCGATGCCTGGTTCGCAGCCCGCGCTCAATCCACTGAGCTACACCAGCCAGGGCACTCTTTTTTTTTTTTATAAAAGTAAACTAATTTTATTTGAACAACCTAACTGGAGAGAAGGGTAGGTGAACATGTACTATAACCACAGAGGAACATTCTATGTCAAATTTTAAAACATAATGGCAGAAAAAGCTAAAATAAGTTTTTTTCTCCCCCAAAAGGGCGGAGAACAATGGAAAAGGAAAGGAAAGGAATGTTTACAGTGACAGGTTAACTTGAGTCCTTACAATAGCAGACCTACTACTTGAACTTTTGTCTCATCTAGTCTTTAAAAAAAAAAAAGATTTATTTTCAGAGAGAGAAGGGAGGGAGAAAGAGAGAGAAAGAGAAACATCAATGTGCGGTTGCTGGGGGCCGTGGCCTGCAACCCAGGCATGTGCCCTGACTGGGAATCGAACCTGCGATGCTTTGGTTCACAGCCTGTGCTCAGTCCACTGAGCTATGCCAGCCAGGGCTCGCATTTTAACTCTTTAAGATTCTTTCTCGTTTGTTCTTTTGTTTGATGCTTGAGAAAGACACACCTTCTTTAGTTCTACAGATAGGGAAATCACGCCATTAGGAGGCGAGGTGTTAGACACATGACACATATAAAGATAAACAGAGACAGAAAACAGGATGATGGTTACCAGAGACTAGGCGTAGAAGTAGTCGGGGTTCTTGTTTGGGTGTGTACAGAGTTTCAGTTTGGGAGGATGTAAATTGTTGTGAAGTCAGACGGTGGTAATGACTACCCAGCAGTGCGAATGTAGTTAATGTCACTGAATGGTACACTTAAAATGGTAAGATTCATGTTCGCTACAAGAAAAAAAATGGAAAGAAAGAAACTTAGGTATGTCAAAATCCCCCACACAGAATAGGTATGATCCGTGTCCTTGGAGCGCTCACAGGCTACTGGTGGGGACAGGCACAGGGTTTCAGTGTCAGTGGTTACTGTTGTGTGTTTAGTGGGCACAGGAAGCCACAGGCACACAGGGGTGGAGTGGGGGCCTCAGATGAGGATATCTAGTACAGCTGGTGAGAGAAAACAGGTGTGAGGGTTACCTAAGGAAGGGGAGGGCTGAGTCTGAGGCAGGAGACAGCATAGGAAGAACTCAGACTGCACTGCTGTCACTGGCCAGTGTCTAACATCCTGGTTGCCAGGAAATGCCTTTTAGCACTTAGGTAGAATGAATAGTAAACTGAGGCAGGGAGGAGAAGGAGACATTTCTTACCCACAAACTCTTCAGTGCTGGGCCTGGTCTGATAATATTACCAGGTGTTCTGACATCACAAGAAACACTATGTTAGCAAGAAAGAAGGGAAGTCCTTGAAATTCTATGGATTGTTTCCACTATCTGGGAAAGAAAGTCCTGAAACTGTGTTTTCATCCCAGGGCCTGGAATGAGGGAGAGGGTCCACAGTGCCCAAAGAAGAAGCCCATAAAACAACTTGGGTTAATTATCTACCTCTGGTCACTATCTGTTTTACTAGGGGGTCTCTAATGCTTACAGAAAGAGCCCCTAAATGACTTTGGGAAAGTGCCCCAACTTTAATTAACTGCCTCCTACCATGTATTTGTTTTATGACAAGATGAACAAATGGAGTCTGGAGCAAGATGAGGATTTGGACTAACAGACCCCCACACATACCTAAGTTTGGATAGTCACATTCCCCCCAGGAAAGCTGGCACCACATTTACACGTTAATCAATATATAACTTTTTTCTCCTATCCCACCAACTATATAAGTTCTCAAAATAAAAGATTCTCTCTCTCTTCAGGGGCTCAGGGCGCTTGGGGTGCTCTTGGCACTCTTGGCTCTCTGGCCACCTAGCCTCAGACCACCTGGGGGCTTGCCACCCTGGTCTTCAGCCGCTCTTATTTTGCCACCTGCTTCGCCCTGAAACTTTGCCTTTCACCCCCTACTCTACCTGGTCCGATTCTCTTCCTTGGGAGTGGATCACTAATAAACTGATTGCACGCTAATAGATTTGCTGATCCGTAATTCTTTACATGTGTCAGCAAGAGGAACCAGGTCTCTCCCGTCAACAAGTTGAATGTTTAAGGATGAATAAGAGCTAATAAGAAAAAAAAAACATGAGAGTGGGTGGTATTGAGAAGCAGATCAGCATCACCTGGAAACTTCTTAGAAATTTCACTTCTCTTGCACCACCCCGGAACTAGTGAATTAGAAATTCTGAGTGTGGGGTCCATCAACCTATGTTTTCCCAGGCCCTTGAGGTGATTCTGATAGAACCAGTTTGAGAATCCCTGGTAGAGAGGTTGCTAAGATACATTTTAGAGTCAGACCACCCGTCTCTACCACTTACTAAATGTACACACACAGCACTTGCTATGCTTAACAGTATTCCCAACTCTAGAATTAACTCACTGGAAGTAGTCACACAATACTTCAAAATTATTTGTTGAATTGCTATTGTTAAAATGCTTTCTAAGAAATTTTTGTCAATTTATCCTCCAGAAATATATTAATGAGCCAAAAATTATTGATGAAGAGATAATATTATCTAAAGGTGGGACTAGTGACAGGTCAGTTGTGACAGATATAACAGAAAGGTATAGTAAGATCTAAATAATACCTATTGATTTGGCAATGTCAAAGTAATGGGAACTTTCACCAGAGCTGTTTCAGGGAGAGGAAAGGGAGGTAGCTAGAGCAAAGAGAAACTCGCAGAAAGGATATGGAAGAGCTGACTTCTGAGGAGTTGGTACTGGTTCCTCAGACACTTGATGGAGGGGGCCCTGCAGAGCTGGAAGGCATATAAATGGGGAGGGGAAGATAGATGGCTGGTATTGAAGGATCTCTGAGGAGCTGTGCTGTGGTTGGTTCTGAGAATGTGGGGCTAGGGGAAGCCTGGTTACTGAAATCCACTGTAGGTCCCCAGCTGAAGAGACTGGGGTGATGAATGTGAAGCAAAACAAGGAGGATCCAGTCCCTCATTCCTCCATCAACCTTCTGGTCTTCTGGCGCCCCCTATAGGTAGAAATTAACCAACATCCAGGAGTGTGCAGAAGTTACAGCTACAGATTGAGAAAGCAGGGAATAGAGGTAGGTTTGAAGCTGAGAGACAAGAGCTGCATCAGCAGCATAACTCACCCTGTTGGCTACATAGCATCCACACACACCTTTCTACACATACTTGAACTACAACTTCCCTATAGCTTTATGCTTTCACTTAATAGAATGCAACTACATTTTGAACAAAAGGAGACACCAAAACGGGGCGATACTATGTGCCCTTTGTCATTGTATCCATTTCTGGGCAATGTTTACAGCACTGATATGTGGACAATATTAATTTCTTTTTCCATTTAGACTCAGTCCCACTTAAATGAATATTCAGTAAACTAAATACTAAATTGTAAAGTTAACACTACCAAGAATCCTTTTATGTAAAATGATAGGGGAAGGAGAAAATTCAGAGGAAATTATTTAATATAAAAAAATGAAAAAGCCCTGGCTGGTGGCTTAGTTGGTTAGAGCATCATACTGTAGACCAGAAGGTCAGGGATTCAATTCTTGGTCAGGGCACATTCTGGGTTGTGGGTTCAATCCCCAGTCTCTGCATGTATGAGAAGGCAACCAATTGACGCTTCTCTCTCAAGTCAATATTTCTCCCTCTCTCTCCCTTCCTCTGTCTCTAAAAGTAATTAAAAAATATCCTTGGGTGAGGATTAAAAGAAAAAGAAAAAAGTTGTCAACATATGTATTTTGTATATATAGTATATATACAGTGTATAATCCATATATAATAATATATAGAAAATACATTTTATGAATACAAAAAAGGAAGAAGAAATGCTTAATTGACATCATCTCATTTTTGTATTGATTATCAGGCTGTAGTTAATATCTATAACTTATGTTGAACTAATTCTTAAAGTCACACCAGGAGTAGCCCAGACAGGGTACCCTTGCTGTCACATCTGGACATTGAATACCTCTGTGGTAATAATTTCCACATCTAACTGCCGGTCACAAGATGCTAGCACTGATGAAGCTAGAAGTCCCTGCTAGCCCCCGCTTCTCTGTGCAGTTCTCATAAGGGCTGGAGTCCTGACCGGGAGTATCTGATTGGTGAGAATGAGCCCTGGATGCCAGTATTTCAGCCTTACAAAATGGTAGATTTTCCACCCTGTGCTGGGCAGCCAGGGCACCTAGATAAGTGTCTGCAACAGAAAAGGGATAACTATAGATCTCTAGGGGTCCAAGAAGCCTCACTGAGATTGTAAAGGGGGGAAAGATTGTAATATGGGCGATGAACAGCCAAGGGTGGACATTTAAGTATGAGAAAGAATGAGCTCATTTCTAGCCTATAGAAAATGACCCAGCAGGGAGAGAAGAGTCGAAGGTATAATAGAAAGGGACCTATTGAAGATATATGATCGATAGTGAATAGTTGAATAAGCAAGTTCCAGAAAAAGAGCACAGATAGAGGGCCAGTCCTGAAGTGAAGAAGGCTCACCTTGTCTTCTGAGCGTGGAGAGAATAAAGGAAGCACTGTGGGGATGAAGATATATTTGAAGCTTGGGGCAAAAGTTCCCTGCTTTAACAGGTGAAACAGATTTTAGCTCAGAGAAAAGGATTGCTTTGCAATGTATTACATTCCTAAGTGACCTAAATACTTTGGACGATGATCAAAAACTCACTGGGCGTCTATTTGAGAGAATTTCAGATATTATCAGCAGGCTAGGGCAATGTACTCAGATTCAAAAGCTCTGTGAACATGTGTAAGGATTTAAATTTTATCATGGATAGACTGTAGTCATGTCTTGAGGTCTGACCTTTATGAAAAAGATATTTTTAATGAATGTATCAGAGCATTACAAAATAGCACAGTAACTTAGCCACAGCTGGGAGTTTTTCAGCTGCGCGGTCACTGGGTGATTCATCTAAATGGTAGGACCTGGAAAAATGAGAAAGTTATCATACATTAACTAAATTTTTAAAACTTGCTCATATGATGAATTCAGCAGATTCTTTTCACCTGCTTTTATTGTGAACTGAGGTTTCTAGAGATATCAGTACAGGAAAACCTCTCGTAAATGCATTCAGTTTGAGAAACTTTCTTTTTTTTTGCCACATTAATTGTTTTATCCTTTGTATGATTTGGTTAACTTGGGTAATATGTATATTTTACCAATTGCCACATGCTATTTCTGCTTTGAATTCTATTTTTGTACATAACTTTTGGCCATGTATCTCCAAGTAATTTAAATAAGACCCTTCAGGTCAGGATGAAGAGCTGGCCGGTTTAACCAATGAGGCCACCATGGAGAAGAAAATCCATAATGGTGGCTGCTGTAGAAAAGTGTTTAATCAAAATCACATTTCCTGGACATTAGGGCATTCACAAGAGATACCTTTCAAATATTTCCTTGTATAAATAATTATATTTTTAAAAGGAACTAACACCTAATGTTTATAGGGGATTTAAAGCTCTATAAATGTATTCCTTAAGGGAAAGCATTGTTTGAGCTCAGATATTAATGTTTGTCAGAAAATCTGAAGGAGAGATACCAAAGAAATGTGCTCTTTTGGAATTGCTTTAGATCTTTTATCTTAGGCCTAGGTTGGAAATCCTCTTCTTCCATCACGAGGTACCTACTGTGTACACCAGGCACTGAGCTGAGTGTGGGAATAATGATAAACAACCTGAACTTAGCCCCAGCCCTCCTGGAGCTAATAGTAAAGACAAAGGACATAATAAAGTTTGAAAATACTGTCATGTAATAAATACAGGGGCTTGTGGAAACATACTACAAGTATCTGCCAAGATTATGAGGGGGCAGAGAAGAATGAGGCAGATGAGTAAAGGGCATTTGTAAAGCTGGTAGCACGTACAGACATTTGGAGACCTGGAAAGTTCACTGTAGTTGGGTTGGGAAGCTGGGCAATGACTACAAACCACTGTGGATAACTCAGCAAGGGTTATCCAGGGGGGTTGGATTTTTGTAACTACTGACACCTAGTGTACTTGGTCTCTTCACTATTCCTCCTGTCAGCTCCTTCAGGGACTTCAACATTTATAAGGATGATCTTCACTTTCTTGAATGCTTTACTTTCACTATTCTTTTTTTTATCCCACCTAATTAACTCATGCTCATGGACATACATCTAGACCTTGTCATTAATGATAAGCGTGTTCTTGCTATAATCTCAGTTTCAAGGATACTACACCTTGACCCTCTCTTCCCCGACCTCTCACGTTAAGCGTATTCCTTCTATTACCTGTACCTCAGGAATGATTCTCCATGTGCCATGGCTCTGTCTCCTGGGTACCTGGTTCTGCCATCTCTATCACCCTCCCTTTTTCATGAAAGGTCACACGTCTCTGCAGCTGAGTAGTTTTCTCAGCATGCTTCTGGTCAGCAGAATTTGGTGAGCCGGGTGGCTTTGTTTCATTCTGTTCTCTTCGAGTCTAAGCTAGCAACGTTTCTGCTACTCTCATGCTCTCACAAGGCCACACAGCCTCCTGTGAATCATAGGGGGGTTCACTCCAGTAGATAAAGGTCCACAGGTCTCTTAGAGATAAGCCCTTCTCTGCCTTCTCCTTGATCTTTGCTGAGAAGTCATTTCATAATTTTAACGTCCTTTGCCATCTGGAGAGCCTGTGCATTTCACAGCTTTCAAGTCCTGGTTCCTTCTGTTTAACAGCCCTTTCCTCAAAGTATATCTCTCCTCTTACAGCAAGAAGAAACCAAGAGGCACTTTCAACACCTGCTTGGAAATCTGAAGTAGATCACCCAGTTCATTTATCATAGGCACATTCTGTGCTGTCTACATAACGGTAGATGTGTTACTTAGCTGTCCGCTGCTACAAAGGGAAGACCCCCTTTCCTCAGTAACATGTTCCTCACTTCTTTTTGTGCCTGCACCGACAGTGTCCTCGAAATCCAGATTTCTACTAAAAGTCTCTTCAAGGCAATTTAGGCTTTCTCTCATGCTTCTCCAACTCTCTCCAGTCTCTCCATCTCTAGGTCCAAAGCTACTCTCATATTTTGAGTTATTTTTTATGGCAGCATAGTGGCTTGAAACAACAAACATTTGTCATCCAACAGTTTCTGGGAGTCAGGGATCCAGGTGCAGTTTAGCTAGGGGCATCTGCATCATGGTCTTTCACAAGTTGGCAATGAAGATGTCGGCTAGGACTACAGTTGTTTTGAGGCTCAACCCTAGGAGGCTCTGTTTCCAACTCTCTTCCTGAGCTTCCAAGTTCCTCATAGGTCATTGGACTGAGGGCCTCAGGTCCTCCCCGACTGTAGCTGGAGGTCTACTTCAGTTCCTTGTCTCATGGATTTCTCCACAGGACACCTTACAACATTGCAGCTGGTTCCCCTTAAAGAGAGCCAGAGAAATCTGCTGATGACCTTGCTTTTGATTTTCAACAGGAAAAAAAGAGCAGAGAGAGGTTCTCTTGTGATTGTTTTCATAAAAATGTATCAGCCTGCTGCTGTCCATGTCCACGCAACTTCCTTCTTGAATTGTGGATGCAGTTTCTTCTTTAATTGTGGGCAATGTCTCTGTGTTCCAGTCTGAAGTGAGCTCTTTCTCATGGATTTTCAGTCCCGTTCCCTGTTGCCTGCTCAAGAACTTTGTTCTTGAGATGATCCCCTTTCTTTCCTGCATTATCAGGTTTTCCTCTCAGCTGACAGACATGCTCTAATAACTTCCACTTAAAACATGGACTTCCTTGATCACACATTTTCATCAAGAAACCACCCCATTTCACTACTCTCTTTAAAGAAAACCAACTTTTGGACTGTGTGAATACCTTATATCTTCAGAAGTTAATATAAATAGTCAATAAAAGTAGCTTCTGACCATGAGGGAGTAATAGGGCCTGGGATTGCTCTTTGTCATAAACAACTAGAAAGCTTGATAAAATGTATGAATCATCTATTTTCAGATATTAGACAGATAAATGCAGAACAGAATTGTGATTCCTGAGAGAAGGAAGCAAAGTGAGTGCTATATTATTCAGACTTTCTAAACTAGAGATAATTTCTATAACACGGCGCAGGGCCGGGGAACTCAAGCAGAGCCCAGATATATTCATGATTCAAGAAGACAGAGACAGAAATTCAGGGAATAGGAAGAAGTTCAGGGCTTGAATTCATGGAGCAGAGTACTTGAAGCAGGAAGTACACAGAAATTGTTATGGGGATCCCCTTGACTCTTTGGCTGAATACCAATCTGCCCATGACGTTAGGTAGGAAACCTTATAGGAAGAGAACAATTAACAGGAGCTCTAAGCTAAACAATTCCCAGAAGTCACTCAGGGTCAAGAATAATTAAACTTTCCACCAAGCAGATTGGAGAGACCTTGTTAAATATCAATGACATTTGGTAGAAACCCCATAATAATCTACTTTTAAGTGGGGCCAGATTAGTCCTAGAGTCAAGGCTTCCCTATACTATCCCCAGAAGAATTCATAAAGCTTTAAAGGTTTAAACTGGTGCCAAAGTGTAACAGGTTACAGAGCATGGGTCACATGAGGGTGGGGGGAGGAGCCCCACCATCACCCTTAGGTTCTGCAGGGGGTATGAAGGGGGCTGGAGGGATGCCCACAGAGTGGAAAGTACAACATTTAAAACACATTGCATAAGAAAGGCAGATTAACAGCCTGTGCTGTCCTGAAAGGAAGGTCTCAGAAGCTGCAGAACTGTGTACTTGACTGTAAGAATGCATAGTGACTGGTGATACAGCTTGGGGGTGGGGGAAACTCACACAGCGACTGCATGAGCTATGGCTGGGGTGGTAGAGGGAGAGGTAGATGCCTTCCCTGAATGCCTGTGCGTTGCTGGGAACTCTTGCCCTGACTAAAGATGGCAGCTGAAAAAGGTCACAGACACTGCGGAGCTAACAAAATGGTGGATACTAACACACCACAGGAAGAGCCACATGTTAGATCATGCAGGAAGTTCTGAGCTGAGCATTGAAAATTGGAGCAGAAGTTCTGAAGGTCAGTCAGCCACAAGGTCTGCAAAAAGGTCTGTGAAGAAGGCTGCCACAGACTCAGGAGGTCTGCCTGGAAGTCTGCCTGAGAGGTCTGCTTGGAAGTCTGCCTGCAGAAGATGGGGGGGAGCTGGCGGTGCTGCGGGATTTAAGAAATGCCCAGAGTTGTTCTGTGGCTGGGAATACTAAGCTGTAGACTTCTGCTTTTCTGAAAGATGGTACCTCTAAGTGGAATATTCTGAAACTGGACTGATTTGGTAGAGGGAGGCAGGAATATTTGTTTTTTTGGGTGTCTTTAAAGGAAGCAGGACTTAACAGCAGAAATTTGCCATTATTTGAAATCTGTATAATCTTTAAATAAACAACCCCTTTCCTTTTTCACCAAACTTTTGCCTTGTAGTTACACTTCTTGGCAGTGGGCAGTTGAACCCCATGGTTGTTTCAGAACACCATTGGCTGGTTCTATAACAAAAGTAACTTAACCGACTACTAGAGCAAAGTCTACCCTTCTTTTAAAGACGGTGTGACTCATCACTCAGAAACACAGTATTCACAATGTCTGGCATCCAGTAAGAAGTACTGGATATATGAAGGAACAGGAAAATGTAACCCATAACTAGGAGAAAAAGAAAAATTCATCAATAGAAACAGACCAGAAATGACAGGGATTATAGAATTAGCTGACAAGGACAGCTATTGTTAATATGCTCCACATGCTCAAGGATATAGAGGAAAACGCGAATATAATGAGAGGAATTGATGATAAAAGAACCAACTGAAATTTCTAGAGAAGAAAAATGCATAATTTGTAAAGTAAACAAAAGTGCTCAAGGCTAATTGAGTCATTTTAGAAATAGTGTTATTCAATCAAGAACCATTTAGCGTGTGCAAGCCACAGTGCTAGGCAGAAGTATAAGTATATTTTCTGTTCTCCTTCCCTCCTTCCTTCTTTTCTCCTTTCTCTCTCCGTCTCTTCCTTCCTTCCTCCCTATCAAGATAGACTCGAGGATTATTTTAATTTGTGGGCTATGATCAGTTACTCTCATTGTTTTATTTCTCAAATTGTCCCATATTTGGCCAGTGGGAGCTTATTCAAGTTGGCCCCTGTGTCTTTCAGTGTGTCTTATCTTTTTAACTTTTTTCGATGACTTCTTTACTTAACAGCACTAAAATATGTTCCACGTTGATTTTATACTTTTTCTGTTATAACACTGGAATCTGCTATTTTTCTAAGGAGCCCTGATTCTGTTTTATTGGGGAATAGTATTTACAGAGCAGTATCTGGGGGCTAGATGCTTACTGTTACTTGGGTTGCATTGTTGTTAGGCCCTCTCTACCACAGAACTATTATAGGTTTATGCACAAAATACACATGTGATGTGTACATATAGTATATACAAATCTACATGTCTATGTCTATTGGTGTATCCATATATTAAAAGCATGTGTTCATAATATCTCCCATTCTAGTCTAAAACCACAAGATCTGTTCTAGACTTCCTTTTATTTCTTTCTCTTCTTCT
>PVIA01009829.1:0-46499 GCA_004024845.1 Tonatia bakeri | reverse complement strand
TTTAGACTTATTTTGTCTTTACTAAGGCTAAAGTTTACATGGCCGAAATACTAATTCCAAAGTTAATTAGGATTCCTTCCCCACCTTGTGGTTCTATTATTAACTTCATATGCTTTGAGGCTTTGACAACTACTGATCAATAACTCTTATTAAAAACAGATGCCTTAGCCCCAGACCTACTGAATTCTTCAAGGAGGGTCTAGGAATTTATTTGTTAATAAGTCTTGGGGTGATTATAAGATGGGTCTGGGACACTAATCTGGTCTTTGAAATTATTTGGGATTGCCAAAGTAGGCTTTTTGGATAACATTTATGTAGATTGGTAGTCTGAGATTTAACATAAATGACTTGATTAAATTATATGCAAAGCTGATACTAAATTTTCCAATTTCTGTTAAGTGGTGTGTCCACTATGTTTTACTCCAAGTTTATGTCACAATCAGAAATTGGATGGCACCAATTTGGTGTTATTCCTATAGTATTTTGTATAAATCTTTGCTTATAGAAGTTTTAATATATTCATAGAACAATATTTTGGAAACAAATAATTTGAATAAAGGTCAGAGGACAGAATGTGCTTTCTATAAATTACTGTGGCTACTGAAAATGAATTTCACTATTAAATAATTATATATATGTAAATTCTGAGTGGAAAATTGGACCAAATGGTAAAATTTGCAAATGATCCAAATTTAAAATTTATTTGATAAAATTTTTTTTACTATTTGCACTTCCAAGTAAAATAAGGTTAAATAGAGGTGTTGAGTGTGTGCACGCACATACGTACACTGACAAGGCATAAAATATTTTACTATATAAAAATTTTTCAAGAATTTTAGTAATTCGGGGGTGGTGGAGAAAAAAAACTAAAAAAAATTTTAGTAATTCTTAAGTTTGGTTGTTTGAAGCCAATTTATCTCTTTTTTAAAAAAAAATTACTGGTTATCATTTTAATGCTTATAGTTTAAAATGACCAAGTATTTAGAGTATCATTTGATGTTTATAAATACTTAAAAACTTTAAAAAGTCTTTTTGAAGGTAAAGGAGTTCTTATGCTGACTTTGGCAAGTAACAAAGCTGGTAGTTTCACACAAACATGGAAAATTTTCTTTTTTTTTTTTTTAGATTTTTACTTATTTATTTTTACAGAGAGGGGAAGGGAAGGAGAAAGAGAGGGAGAAAAACATCAATGTGTGGTTGCCTTTTGCATGCCCCATGCTGGGGACCTGACTCACAACCCAGGCATGTGCCCTGACTGGGAATTGAACCCTCAACCCTTTGGTTCATAGTCCAGCACTCAATCCACTGAGCCACACCACCCAGGGACTTCTGCTCTCCTAAATATGAAAAATATCTAATGTTTTCCTCAGGGTAAAATAATTTGCAATAATTATTATACTCTCTAATGTTCTGACATATAGAAATATTAACACAACTCAGATTAAAGATTCTTTAATTGTGGCCCCTAAAGTCTTTATTAATCCTCTAAATAAAATGACAATGGCAATAGAAAAAATTTTATCTTGTAATAATAAGGAATCGGGTGTAATGAAATGAGTACTGAAGATGGAAGCACAAGACTTCATGTGAATTTCAGGTGTACCTTCTCTCTGAGCCTCAGTTTCTTACCTATTAAGTACGTGATACTAGTTCCCTCATAAGGTGGCTTGAAACATTGTAATAGATATAGATCTTTAAGATGTGCAAATAATAAAAATGTTATACAATGAAAGTTGATATTTTTAATGTGATTTTTCTGTTTTTGTGTCCTTTGCCCATCAAGTGCCCACCAGGAAGGAATACCAAGTGTTTTGGCTTATAGCTGGTATTAAAAACTTGTTTTTCTTTTCTTTTTAAAATTTATTTAAATATATTTTATTGATTATGCTATTACAGTTGTCCCATTTCCCCCCTTCATTCTCCTCCACCCTGCACACCCCCTCCCACCCACAGTCTCCCCCTTTAGTTCATGTCCATGTGTCATAAGTTCTTTAGCTTCTACATTTCCCATACTATTCTTGCCCTCCCCCTGTCTATCTACCATCTATGCTACTTACTCTCTGTACCTTTTTTCCCTATGTCCTCCTCCCACTCCCCTGTTGCTAACCCTCCATGTGATCTCCATTTCTGTGGTTCGGTTCTTGTTCTAGTTGTTTGATTTGTTTGTTTTAGGTGTGGTTGTTAATAATTGTGAGTTTGCTGTCATTTTACTGTACAAGTTTTTATCTTCTTTTTCTTAGATAAGTCCCTTTAACATTTCATATAATAAGGGCTTGGTGATAATGAACTCCTTTAACTTGAACTTATCTGAGAAGCACTTTATCTGCCTTTCCATTTTAAATGAAAGCTTTGCTGGATAGAGCAATCTTGGATGTAGATCCTTGCCTTTTATGACTTGGAATATTTCTTTCCAGCCCCTTCTTGTCAGCAAGGTCTCTTTTGAGAAATGAGCTGACAGTCTGATGGGAACTCCTTTGTAGGTAACTGCATCCTTATCTCTTGCTGTTTCTAGGATTCTTTCCTTCATTTTAATCTTGGGTAATGTAATTATGATGTGCCTTGGTGTGTTCCTCCTTGGGTCCAACTTCTTTGGGACTCTCTGAGCTTCCTGGACTTCCTGGAAGTCTAATTCCTTTGCCAGATTGGGGAAGTTCTTTATTATTTGTTCAAATAAATTTTCCACTTGTTGCTCTTCCTCTCCTCCTTCTGGTACCCCTATAATTTGGATGTTGAAACATTTAAAGATGTCCTGGAGGTTCCTAAGCCCCTTCTCATCTTTTTGAATTCTTGTTTCTTCATTCTTTTCTGTTTGGTTGTTTCTTTCTTCCTTCTGGTCCACTCCATTAATTTAAGTCCCAGTTTCCTTCCTATCACTATTGATTCCCTGTACATTTTCCTTTATTTCACTTAGTGTGGCCTTCATTTTTTCATCTAATTTGTGACCAAATTGAACCAACTCTGTTGGTTGAATCCTGATCACCAGTGTTTTCAACTGTGCATCTGATAGTTTGACTATCTCTTTGTCACTTAGTTGTATTTGTTCTGGAGTTTTGATATGTTCTTTTGTTTAGGCCATTTTTTTTTTTGTCTTGACATGCCTATTATGTAGTGAGGGGTGGAGCCTTAGGTGTTCACCAGAGCAAGGTAACCCAGTTGCTGGGTTGTGACACTGTATGTAGGGGAGGGTTCAGAGAGGGAACAATGGTGCTTGCTCTGCTGTCTGCTGGATTTCAGTCACCACCCCCACTTCCCCCAAGCAAATTGGGCCCTTCTGGTGCTAATTCTTATGTGGGTGGGTTTGTGTATGTTCTAGGACCCTGTGGGTCTCTCCAATGATCTCTCCTGTGAGGCTGGGGGGTCTCTCCTGGCACCTCAACCCCCACAGGGGTTCAGTTGGTGTTTTGAGGCTTTATTTCCCTGAGTTGGGACCCTGAGTTGTGAGGTCTGTCTTGCTCCCCAGTTTCTCCTGGTTTATATGCACACAACTGTGGGACATCCTGGTCCACCAGCCACCTTTCTGCGACCCCTCTCCACCCAGCTGTCCAACTCTGCCCCTCCTACCGGTCTGGATGAATATGTCTTCTTTAACTCCTTGATTGTTGGACTTCCATACAGTTCAATTTTGTGTCAGTACTGGTTGTTTTTTATTTCTAAATTGTCATTGTCCTTATTTTGGTTGTGCAAGGAGGCACAGTGTGTCTACCTATGCCTCCATCTTGGCTGGAAGTGCTAAAAATTTGTTTTTCTTAAAGGACCAGGTAGTAAATGATTTAGATTGTGCAGGCTATAACTTTACACTACAGTTAATATGTAAACAAATGAACATGACTCTGTTTGTGGACACTAAAATTTGAATTTAATATCATTTTTATGTATCACAGAACATTCTTCCTTTTTCCTTTTTTTTAAAGAATATATGAAAATGTAGGAAACCTTCTTAGCTCACAGGCTGTACAAAAACAGGGGTATTTGGCTTATGGGCTATAGTTTGCTGCTTAGAACATCCTTACATTAGTTTTAGATTGATTCTTAGAGTCTTATGATAGGGTTGTCTGTTGGGGTGGTTTGGGAAATTTCTGAATAGAGATGCTCTTAAGAAAAGACAAGTTATGAATTAACAGTAATATGTAATGTAGTTATATATAATCATAAGCAATATGTAGTTATTATATTTGCCATGTCATTTACTTTCTTTGAATTTGTTGAAGTAATAAAGAAAATGAAGATTGAGTAAACAGAACACGTGACAGTGAAGTGTTAGAAAACCGGAGTTACTCTGGTTGGCAGCCAGCCCTCCTCTACAACATCTACCATATTTGGAAAAGGACGGCATGGGCAAGACCGCCTGAGTCAGGAGAGTCTCATTCTACCTGTTTTTCTTTTTTTTAGAAGTACCACTAGAATTTTCTGTCCTTTAAAATATCAGTCAAGAATATGTGTCTTGTTTTCTGTTCAGTTCTTTTTTTGGGGGGGGGGCTTAAAATTTGGGAGTATTTCAGTCAAAGATTCTGACGTAAAATACCACAATTTATTCACCTTGTTCCATACACTTCGGATAAAAGCTTTTTATTTTAATATGTGAAAAACACATAAAAGCCATGGCATGATATTTTTTAAAAATTGAATTATTGGTTCTATTTAAAGACTTACAAAACATCAAAAATGCGAAGTCTTTCCACCTCTGATTAAAAACAATATTTTATTGGTCTATAGCACTTCAAGTTTTCAGAAATACTTTCATGTAATTTTCTTTGATTTTTACATCAGCCTTGAAAAGATAGATGGTGCAGCATTTTCTCTGTTTTATTGATTATGGAAGCTGAGGCTCACAAAATACCCTTACATGGCTATGGTCTATGGCTCAATAAGCAAACAGAAGAACTTAAGTCTCAGTGTTTAGTGTGCTTTTTGTCGTAGTATTATTACTTACACAATGTCTAGTAGTAGTAGACTACTCTGTACATTAGAAGGTCTATGAATGTTATTTCCTGATCCCACTGAGCCACGCTGGTCAGGGCCTTGTTTTCATTCTTATATCTTCTATGGAGAACTGTTGACATCTTTGTCTATTTTTTTAAAGCTCTTATTTACTTACTTTTAGAGAGAGGGGAAGGGAAGGAGAAAGAAAGGGAGAGAAATATCAATATGTGAGAAATACACTGAGTGCTGCCTCTCATATGCCCCCAACTGGGGGACTGGCCTGCAAATCAGGCATGTGCCCTGACTGGGAATCAAACCCAGGACCTTTTGGTTCACAATCCAGTGCTCCACCCACTGAGACACACTAGTCAGGGCTTTGTGTATTTTTTAATTGGGTTGTTAATTTTAGTATTACTGAGTTTTAAGCATTCTTTATATATTTTTGGACAAGTGCTTTATTGGGTAGATGACAGGCAAATATAGTCTCTCAATCTATGTCTTGTCTTTCTGTATTTTTCCTAATGTCTTTCAAAGAACAGAAGTTTTCAGTCTCGATAGAAGTCCGCTTTATCAATTTGATTTTTATAAATCATACTTTTGGTATAGAGGCTGACAAATTTTTATCCAATCCAAGGTCACAATTTTCTCCCCCATGTTCTATTCTGGAAGTTTCATAGCTTTAGGTTTTACATTTGAATTGGTGATCCATTTTGAATTAATTGTGGATCTGGTGTAAGGTATGGATCGAAGGTTTTTTCCCCCACCTGGAATATAGGTATCCCATTCTTCCAGCACAATCCATTGAAATGATTACCCTTTCTCCATAGAACTGCTTTTTTTACTTTTGTAGTTTGTCCACATAGGTGTTGGTCTCTATTCTGTTCCAGTAATCTGTTTTTCTATCTTTACACTAACACTGCATAGACTTGATTATTGTAGCTTATTAGCTATAACATGTTTTATTATTTTAGTAGTTGTTTTATGATTTATAATATAGGTCTTTAACTTACTGTAGCCTGATATTATACTTCCAAGGGATATTGGACCACTTCACCGCACACTAACACATCTCCTCTTTCCCCAAGCTTGGTGCTAATGTCATACATTTTACTTCTGCTTATGTTATAAACCCCACACTACATGGTAATTCTTTTTGCTTTGTATTGTCAGTAT
Source organism: Tonatia bakeri (assembly GCA_004024845.1). Classification (NCBI taxonomy): domain Eukaryota; kingdom Metazoa; phylum Chordata; class Mammalia; order Chiroptera; family Phyllostomidae; genus Tonatia; species Tonatia bakeri. The sequence goes on along the minus strand of PVIA01009829.1, from coordinate 40,406 downwards.
ATACTCACCCTTTTAGTTAAATTTTATTTTTTTGCTTGGAACCAGACTTTCATCTGCTATCATTCATTTTCTTTTTCCTGAAGGAGTTTCTTTAGCATGTTTTATAATGCAGGTCTCATGGTGATGAATTCTTTCAGTTTTGGTATGTCTAAACAAAAGCTTTTATTTCACACTTATTTTGAAAGATATTTACACTGGGCATACATACATCATACTTCATGATTTTAGGACAGCATTTTTTTTTACCTTTTAGTATTTTCCCATTGCTTGACTTATCTCCTTGCTTCAATTATTTCTGACAGCTAACCTGCTTTAACTCTTATCTTTTTTCCTCCTGATATAATGTATCTTTTTTGCCATTGCCTCTTAAGCTGGGTGTCCAGAATAGGTTATCTCAATTTGGGTTTCATATCCTACATTTTAAATATATTGAGTCCCTTCACATCTGTATTAACATGTAGCTCTTCTTTTTCACAAAGGCCTGACGTGTTAGAAGAGTCACCGCTGGTCCCTGAGACGGGCAGTTTTCAGCCTGTTCCATGCAACTGCGGTGCTCATGGAGGCTGTGAATGCCGTGTGTCCGTGCCAGCAGCCAAACTCAATGACACTCTCCTTATGTACTTAAAAATCACATCTGCTGGAATACTGTTTCAGTCACCTCTCATGTCTGTCCAACCCATGAATATCGGTAAGTTGTGCCTAAGGAAGATCACAGATCTGAAACATCAGTCGTACAAACAGGTTAAAGCCTGATTACAAAGTCCGTCACTAGCTTATCTTGCTTTGAATAGCGCTGCAGTGATGACACAATAAATGTAGTGCCAGGGAGTACCAAGAGCAGCTTCTGGAAGGACTTAACAGTAGTATTGTTGTTTTTGCAGCTGGAACTTAAATTCTTTCTTGAAAACAGATTGATTTCTTTAAATCCTGGATATGTCTAATGGATATGAATTGTTCAGTTATCACTTTTTTACAACTCAGATAACTATTTATAAAAATAATTAGAGGTTTCTCTTTGCCTGAATTTATTTCTTCAATAAATATTTTTTAGAGGCTCCTGATTTGGGAACTGGAGAAAACAGTGGTGAATGATGCAAAGTTCTTGCCTCATAGAGACCTGAGAAATTTTGAGTACGCAGTAGTATGTATGAGTTGAGAGTTCAGAGGAAATAAATATTTGGGTGTCTCTAACATATAGGTGTTTATGGGATTGTGTATGTTTATATTTTATGATTTAGAGTCATGTCTTATTTTGTTTTGTTTTTGGTCATGGGAACCCAGTGAATTTTACCTGGTTTTTCAGACTTTAGTGTTTAGCTGTGCCTTCTTTAAAGTAAGTACAACTTGCAATATGTTGCATGAAATAAAAACTATTAATTTTGACTCAAGGAAAAGAGAAAAACTATATCCAAATTTCTAAACACATAGAATATGAAAAATATTTGTGCCATTTTATTTCTTGAAAATAAAACTCAAATCAGTAAATGTTCAATATAATGATTAGCTTCTGTTAATTGTAAAAACCTTGAAACAAATGCATGAAGAAGAAAAATGCATCATCTGTTTTCTATCATTTTGCCATTTTTCCTGTTTTTAGTACATATTTATACATATGCTTTTTACTTAATTTCAGCAAATCAAGAATTCAGGTACAGATGTTGTTTAATAAACTTTTAAAACTAATAATACTAAACATCATCAATATTCTTCTCTATATGATTTTTAATAGCTATATAGATTACCCTTATAAGGGTGAACCATAAATTTATTCAATTAATTCTTTATTGTAATATGTTTACATTGTTTCTGCAAATAATTTAAAAGTTTTGTTATATGTTTAAAACTACACATAGATGCATAACTCCACATATTTATATACAAAAATATACATCATACATAAACATACATGTATACATATGAACTCAGAAATCAGTTACCAGGGTAGACAGCCCATTAGGCCGAGAAACCCCATCCCCATTTCTGATGACAAGCCAAGGTCTGGTCATGCTGTGTTTATTACATGCAAAACATGTATGCTGTGTGTTATTTCAATAGATGTATCTGGGTTTTTGCATTTTAAAGTTAAGGGAAATTTTCTGACTTTTGCATGCATATTCACATTAATTTGCATGCAGATTTGCATGCAAAATCTGTAGACATTTTCCAAACAGGGCTTTGTAAAATGCTTTTTTCCTTGTTATCCACCAAAACAAGTGAGTGAATACAGTGGAGGGGAGGCTTCAAATAAGTTTGAGAAATGCCAAGTTGAATAAAGTAAAGACAATTTTTTTTTTAACAGCAGGAATTCACATTTATCAAAATAATTTTATTTACTAATTTATAGTTTTTATCACTTAGGAAGAAGGAAATGAGATTGCTATGATAAGATATAAGGAGTAGACCAAATATTTTGGTTATGTAATTGGCCACTGAATAGTCACTTTTTTAAGTAGTTGAAAGAATGGGATGTGCTAAAAATTCAATTTGACTTCATTTAATGGTTATCATAAAAATTGCTTGACTTAAAAGTGTTCTTTTTTTTTTTTTTTTTAAAGTGAAGCCAGATCCACCGTCAGGTTTGCATATGGAAATCACAGAAAATGGTAACTTAAAGATTTTTTGGTCCAGTTCAACACTGGTACCTTTTCAACTTCAATATCAAGTAAAATATTCAGAGAATTCTACAAGTATGAGAGAAGTAAGTAAATACAAGGAAAAGTTGAGACACAACTAAAGTAAAGGTGAGACCCATCCAAGTCCCATAGAAAGTGCCTTCTGTGTATTAAATGTGCTTGCTCCTAGTAGAACAGAATCAGTTATAATTTAATATTATACCACTGGTTTTCATTTAAGATCAGCATAGGAAGTTACCATATCAACAGCATTTCTGCATCTTCTGTAAAATGCTTTTAGAAAAATCATTTGATGTTACTCAGTGTTGCTTATATATGGACCCATGGTATATATTGAGGAACATGACAAATTCCTTTCAGAACTTAGTGCCAGAGAAAGTTCCTCTTCCAAAAAAGTTTGTGTATATTAGATTGATTTCTCTCTCTCCTCTTCCTGTTCTCTTTCCCATCTCTCGTTTCTCTCTCTCCCTCTCATTTACACCCACGCATAGACACACACAGTTAAATGGCTACAGGAAGTTCAGTTACACAAACTTGAATTCATTTATAATTTTTTTCACCTACAATCTTTGATTTCCAATTTTACATTTAATCCTTTTCAAAAAATTGCTCAATATATTTGATTGCATGCAGTGCAATGCATTCATTTGTACTGTGAATTGCATCAAATCCTTTTTTCATTCTTTCAGTAAGTATTTATTGAGCACCTGCTAGATATCAGGTTCTGCTTGCCTCAGGATACATTGGGGTAGTAGACCAAAATAAGAGGAGTTTGGGAGTGCTGGTGAAAGGTGGTGGGTATTAAATAGAGGTAGGGAAAGATCTCATTGAGAAGGTGACATTTGAGCAAGGATTTCAAGGAGATGGTGATGTGTATATTGGGGGACTTGGATTCCAAATAGAGAAAATAGCCGTTCAGAGACTCTAAGCTGGATGACAGACTGGTGGCCAGGGGAGTGAGTGAGAAGTAGTGAGTGAGGGGAGGGGTAAGAGAAGTAGTGCGAATCAAAGAGGTGTAAGGGGTAGTGATCTAGCTTCCTTCTGTTGCGTGTGGCTGTCCAGTTTTCCCAACACCAATTTTTTAAGTATATATTATTGATTATGCTATTACAGTTGTTCCAATTTTCTCTCCCCTTTACCCTCTCTGCCCTGAACCCACCCCCACAAGCATTCCCCTGCCATTAGTTCATGTCTATGAGTCATACTTATCAGCTCTTTGGCTTCTCCATTTCCTATACTATTCTTAACCTCGCCCTATTTCATACCTACAATTATGCTTCTTATTCCCTGTATGTTATGCTTCTTTTTCCCCCATTCTCCCCCTGCCACCTCCCTACTGATAATCCTCCATGTAATCTCCATTTCTGTGTGTGTTCTAGTTGTTCGCTAAGATTTTATTTTAGATTCAATTACTGATATTTGTGAGTTTGTCGTCATTTTACTGTTCATACTTTTGATCTTCTTTTTCTTAGATAAGTCCCTTAAGATGTCATATAACAAGGGCTTGGTGATGATGAACTCCTTTACCTTTACCTTATTTGGGAAGCACTTATCTGCCCTTCCATTCTAAATGATAGCTTTGCTGGATAGAGTAATCTAAGTTGTAGGACCTTGCTTTTCATGACTTTGAATATGTCTTCCCAGCCCCTTCTTGCCTGTGAGGTTTCTTTTGAGAATCAGCTGATAGTCTTATGGACCCTCCTTTGTAGGCAACTCTCTCCTTTTCTCTCACTGCTTTTGAGATTCTCTCCTTATCTTTAATCATGGGTAATTTAATTATGATATGTCTTGATGTATTTCTTCTCAGATCCAACTTCTTTGAGACTCTCTGAGCTTCCTGAACTTGCATGTGTATTTCCTTTCCCAGATTGGGGAAGTTTTCCTTCATTATTTTTATTTTCTTTTTTTTTTAAAGCACACAATCTTTATTTTTTTAAAGATTTTATTTATTTATTCATTTTTAGAGAAGGGGAAGGGAGGAAGAAAGACAGGAAGAGAAATATCAATCTGTGGTTGCCTCTCATGTACCCCCTGCTAGGGACTGGGCCTGCAATCCAGGCATGTGACTGACTGGGAAACCAATGACCATTTGCTTCACAGTCCGGACTCAATTCACTGAGCCACACCAGCCAGTGCCCTTCATTATTTTTTCAAATAAGATTTTAATTTCTTGCTCTTCCTCTTCTCCTTCTGGCACTATGATTCAGATGCCAGAATGTTTAAAGTCTGTCTCACTCCCCAGTTGTTCCTCCTGGCTTATCCACATGTGAATGTGGGATTTCCTGGTCCACCAGTTGTCACCTCGCTTGTTCCTCTCTGCCATCTGCTTCCTTGCTGCCCCAGCTTCCTGTTTCCACCCTTCCTTCCAGTCTGGATGAATGTTTCCTGTTTAACTCCTTGGTTGTTGGACTTTCATACAGTTCAGTTTTCTGGCAGTTCTGATTGCTTTTTTGTTCTTATATTGGTTGTTATCCTTTTTTTAAATTGGCATAAATGTGTTATTTTATTTTTTGGAAGTTTTCATGGAAGAATAATAACTGAAGTACACAAATCATAAACGTAAGCTCAATGAATTTTTATAAACAGAACAAATATATATACATCGCAAATAGAACATTGCATGCATCCGAGAAATGTTTATCCTTCTTTTGATTATGCAAGGACGTGAAGCGTATCTATCTACACCTCCATCTTGCCTGGAAACTCCAACACCGTACAATGTTATTAACCAATGTTACCTCCATAAAAACCCATCAATCCCTCAATTAATCTGCAATAAAAAACAAAGAGGGGTAGGAGAAGAGAAAGAGGAGGTTGTAAAGAACCTCTTGGGCCATGCAAGGACTTTGGCCCTTTGTGAAACTAATTGTTATGTAATTTAGAGGTAAACACTTGTTTTTTGTGGGTTTTTTTTTTAAGACTTGGGCTAACTTTTTAATTCTTTATTTTCATAAAGAACAGGATGGGAATCCTCAGTGTTGTGTGAAAAAACAGAATTAAAGATTCTCTGGGTTTCAGCTTTCTGATCTATAAAATGGAGAAAATAGGATTTTAAATATTATAAGTGATCCGATATTATTGCAGGAGTATCCAACCTGTGGCCCCAGGGCTGCATGCATCCCAGGATGGCTATGAATGTGGCCCAACACAAAATTGTAAATTTACTTAAAACATTATGAGATTTTTTTTGTGATTATGTGTCACAAGGCATTTAATGTGTGGCCCAAGACAACTCTTCTTCTTTTAGTGTGACCCAGAGATGCCAAAATGTTGGATACCCCTAGATGGGTTCCTAATGCTTTTCACCATTTTCATTCTGTGGTGCCCCACAGTCTAAGTGGCAGGCGAGTTCAGTAGTTTTGAAGTACATTATTAGAGCCCTGGCTGGTGTGGTTCAATTGGTTGGAGCACTGTCTCATACACTAGAAGGTTGGGAGTTCGATTCCTGGTCAGGGTACATACCTAGGCTGTGGGTTTGATCCCCAGTTGGTGTGCATATGGGAGGCAACCAGCCAATGTTTCTCTCTCACATTGATGTTTCTCTTTTTCTCTCTTTCCCTTCTTCTCTTTCTAAAATCAAAACATATTAAATTTAAAAAAAGTTTAATTAAACTTTTTATTAACAAATAAAAATAATAAGTACTTAATATTTAATTATATATTAAATATTAAATGCATATTAATTAATACACATTAAATTTAAAAAGTTTAATTAATAATACATATTAAATTAAAAACATTAAATTAATATTAATTAACACATATTAAATTAAAAAAAGTTTATTTGCTAAGCAGTTCTTTGCTGGTGATTTTTTCATGCAGAGTTAGGTCTCTTAAATATTCTACCTCTACTTGTAAACTGTATTTTGATTCACTGTAGTTTATCATCAGGCTCAGACTCTTAAAAGTCATTCATGTCCTTCTTCTGTGCTGCTTTCCACTAGGAAAGTTTACAGTTTTTTGTTCACAGTTTCCTACCATGTTCATTGCAGTTGTTAGCAGTAGCTTGACACTTTCCACTGACATTAGCTATATGAGGTCTATCTGGAAAAAGTCCAGCCATTTGTAATATAAAGAGAACAGTTTGCTCCACATGGATGTAACCTGCAGTCAAGGAGAGTGGACTGGAATGCACGTGTGTGAACAATGAGGACTTCACTGTACTAGTCAGTGGGGGTGGTAGATGCCATTGAGTGAGGACGTGTATTGTGTGACCATCACATTCAAAATGACTAAATGAGGAGAGTAATGAATCTGCATCAAATTTTGCATTAAGCTTGAACATTCCTCCATGGAGACTATTCAGATGATTCAGAAGGCCGCAGCCATGGGCAACTGGTGATTGCCAGCTTCATCATGACAATGCACCCACTTATGCATCTCATCTTGTGCACAGTTTTTGGCAAAACACCAAATCCCCCAGGTGACTCAGCCCCCTATAGCTCAGATTTGGAGTCTTGTGACTTCTGTTTTTTCTCAAAACTAAATCACCTTTGAAAGGGAAGAAAGTTCAGGCTATCAATGAGATTCAGGAAAATCTGATGGGGTAGCTGATGGCAACTGGGAGAATTGTGTGAGGTCTCAAGGTGCCTACTTTGAAGGGGACTGAGTCATCATTGTCCTATGCACAATGTTTCTTATATCTAGTAGCTTTCTCAATAAATGTTTCTGTTTTATTATATTACATGGTTGAATACCTTCTGGACAGACCTTGTATATCTCAGAATTTGGAAAGTGAATATTCATTTTTGTCCAGTTAAAAATATTTATTATTGTCATGAAATTTTTTCCTTGGCCTCACAGGCTATGTAAAATTTTGTTGTCTAATGAACCAACCTTTGTTATTTGGTTATTGATTTATGTTTAATTCCACTGTGGCCAGCTAACTACTCTGTAAGATTTTAATACTTACAACTTTGTTGAGATTTGCTTGTGATCAATTTGGTAAAGGGTTCATATTGACCTGATGCTCTAACATTTTCAAATAATATTTATCAGGCCTATGAGATTGTCTCAGCTACATCTCTGCTAATGGACGGTGTGCTTCCTGGGTCTTCATATGAGGTTCAGGTGAGGAGCAAGAGACTGGATGGCCCAGGAATCTGGAGTGACTGGAGTAGCCCTCTTATTTTCACCACACAAGGTAGGTTTTGTAATATTGCCTTCTATTAAAAAGGCAATATGATTTTTGAAGTTGTTTTTGGCATATTATAAGTCTCTTAATCTTTGTGGTGCTAAAACAGGAAAGGAACACAATATTAATGTTTTACTTAAATTTTGAAAAGTTAATTTGCTAGTGAACTTGTGTAAGAGCTCCCAGGTTTGTGTGCATCCAGAGTAATATCCTGTTGAATTACTTTCTTATTCAAAAGATAGAGTTAATATAAAAGTTTCAAATTCACAAATTCAGAACACCACATGTATTTATGCTTCCTTAACTTACAGTTTGAAAATCAGGTATATTTATTTGATGAAAACTTCAAATATTAAAATTTTATTTGAATATTACAAATTATGTACTAAAATAATATTTTCACTTCAGATACTTGATTTTAAGAGTTTTCATTTTCAGTTTTTGTATTTTTAAAGTTATATTTAACATCATAAAAACTGTTAGCTTATTTACTACTTCTTTTGCATAGAAGCCCAGGAATCTTAGAGTAGTTTATTTATTAAGAATGAATTAGCATATCTGAATCATCATTTCCAAATACTTTGGATTTATGTAATTATTTGTTTGCTTGTTTATTCATTTATTTAGACAGAGGTTACCTTATATATGGTTGCCATAACAAACAGAAGGCTAATTACCTTTATAGCTACCACAGTAAATGAAGAATTGCCTATTCCTAATCAGGGAATTATTGATGCTTGGAAAAAGAATTGTCTAAGTTCTTTTGCTGTAGCTGCTGAGAAGTCTTGGACTTTTAGAGAAAAGTCTAGGACCTTGCCAGAACTTATGGAGTCCAAGGATATATTGCATTGAGATTATGCTACATGCTAAAACTACTTTAGAAGTGCTGAATTCTTATAATACCTTTATTAACTGCATTCTTGTTGCTGTCAAAGAAGAGGATAGATAATAGATAATTTCTACATTTCACATGGTACTCTTATAATAGGTTAGAGAATATAATTTTCCCATAAAAATTAGGTAATCTCTAAGAATTAAAAAATCAATTTTCATTTTAAATAAGCACATTTTAAAATAGTTTTTAAGTGTTCTGAAATATATTCTTTTGAGTAATTCACTAATAATTATCAGTAGAATTTCCTCTTTCAATAAAATTCATTAATATGGATGCTGCAAAGGTATTGCTACTTGGCCATGAGAAGAAAATTATTATTGCTTTCTATTTTTACAAATTAAAAATTGTATAGTATCTTATGGGAAAATAAAATACATATTTATAATATTTAAAAAATCAAATAGTCAACATTTACCTCATCAATTTCAATACATTTCTTTAATGTAAATTTTACAAATTGTGAAGTTTTTAATAAATTGTTTTTCTTATTTTAAACTAATATTTTAGCATTTAATAATGCCACCGTACTTTGGCTTTAATATTATTTCTCGATTAAACCTTAACTGTATGCATTTGATTCTGAAATGAAATATTTTGAGTTTTTATTACCTTTAAAACTAAAAGCTTCAGCTTAATTTTTCAAAGTTCACTCATACTGTTTTAAAAGTGGATTATTTGGATACCTGTGCAGCAGTTCAATAATAAGGTGTGGAGCACACTGGAGGCAGGCCAACCACCTCTTGGGTCAGTGCTAAGTACTTGTGTGCATTCAGTAATGCACCAGAGAGGCTTGAGTGCCTCCGTGCGCTCTCTGATGACTCTAATGGACTGGCTTCTGTCCAGTCACTTCGTGCTATTAAGTTTTTTCTTGTTTATGTTTAACTGTAGCCGTACAAAATGCCAGTGTCTTACATAGATTGTAAATATAAAGAAATTGGAGTTTAGCACAGTATTATGGAAAAGTTAGAAACCAATGAAATGTTTTCAGTTTTGTTTTTGAGGCTAATCCAGATGTTATGTAAGAAAACAGATATTTATATTTTATCAGCAGAAAATGGGTTGCCTTAAATTGTACAACCAAAATATACTGATTTTGTAATCACTCTGGCAGAAATAATTTCTCCCTATGTTAACAGTCATTGACTTTTATTCTATCTATGATTAAAAATGTAGACAAACTATGTTTCCAACAATAAGGAACTGAAAAAGAAGTATGGAATAGGTATAGTCATTAAAAATAATATTTGGAAAAATATTGGTTCTCCTTGTCTTCATCCACAGGAGACTATTAATAAATAACTCAAAATGATGCTCCAGGCCTGCTTTGTTATTTGGTAGATGATTAATTTTACATTTCCTAAATAGTTTTCTTATTTAAAGCTATTTCTGTACTTTTTCTGCTAATTTGAAATTTTCATATTTTCTAATGAGACAATAACAACCACCTTTCAGGGGGTGGCTTTTATCTTAAAGTGATTTAAGAACTCATCCTAAGATTCATTGATTCTAAGCAAAATCCCCTGGAAGATGTGTCATTGTGGAATTAGCCTATATTTCACTTTCATTAATTTTTTGCCTATCACTTAGCAAGGGACTATTAGTCACTAAGACATTTTACAATAAAAATGTCTCTATGTTTAGGAAATACTGATGGTATTTATGGAAGGTCAAGTATTTGTGAATGGGCATGCTTGGGACGCTAGGCAACTGTACACAAACAGGCAGTTACATTTGTGCAGTCCTTTGGTACACCCATTTTATTTTGGGCAGCGTAATCCTGAATGCTTTGTGAGTCCTTCTTACATTGTTAATTGTTCACATGATGTTTTTCTGTCATCTGATTTGCTACCTTTCTTCCCTTGTTACAGATGTCCTATACTTTCCACCCAAAATTCTGACAAGTGTTGGGTCTAATGTGTCCTTTCACTGCATCTACAAAAATGGAAACAAGGTCCTTTCCTCAAAAAAGATTGTTTGGTGGATGAATTTAGCTGAGAAAATTCCTGAAACCCAGTATGACGCTGTGGGTGACCATGTTAGCAAAGTTACCCTTCCCAACCTGAATGCCACCAGACCTCGAGGCAAGTTCACCTACGACGCAGTGTACTGCTGCAGCGAGCATGAGTGCCACCATCGCTATGCGGAGCTGTATGTGCTGGGTAAGCAGCCCGAGGTCTTCACTTTGTTCCACAAGATGCATTTATCTTATGGACCCTGTAGTGGAATCCCACTGAAGACATATCTGAGGAAATTTTATTTTTGTTAAATGTTTTTGGTGTTTTTGCTATACATTAGAGATGCTCAATATTTTATGTGTTTTAAATAGATGTCAATATCAATATATTATGTGAAACCGATGGGTACTTAACTAAGATGACTTGCAGATGGTCAGCCAATGCAATCCCATCACTCATGGGGAGTACTTTGCAGTTGAGGTATCAGAGGTATGTATTATTTTTGCTATTTTTATTTTTCTGTGGATATGATGAGATAAAAATTTGCTATAGAAATACTGCTACTGCAGTATTCTTGTAGATTTTCTTCTTGAAAGAGGAAGGTAGAATATACTTAATTAGGGAACAGTAACTGCTACTTTAACCATTGTAATGTCATATTAAGAGTGGCATAATGTCATAGTGGCAGAAGGGGTATTTCAAGGAAGAGGAGAAATGCTCTGTATGTTTTGAGATGGGGTGTAGATAGGGACTCAGTTATAAGACAGTATTTTCCTGATTTCCTCCTCTGAGAAGATGAATGATATATTTGACTATATGATTCATATACAAATCAAGAATTATTTTAAAAATTATATTGATTTGAACTAGAAAATATTAGGACACTGTAATGCTGTAATTTACTATCAACTATGTTTGTTGTTTGTCATGGAATTTAATCTGTATTGAAAGTGTAAGAAATTTATTTTCCTTCCCATCTCAGAGATGCTCATTACTACTTTCGATCTTAAAATTGTATTACTTAAGTATAATATTAGCTAAGCTTTCAAAGTGCTATAGGTTCTCTCTCTCTAATTGGGTCATTATCTCCTTGTTAGAGCAATGCCATTGAATTTCATTTGCATTCTCACCTGGTGCATAATGAAATATTTAATAAGGGTTACTGTCTGCTTTTATGGATAGACAAGATTATGACTCAGCTGGGAATTTAAAAATCCTGTTCAGAATAACGTCTATTTTCCAATGGAGCAAAAACTGTACCTTTTAAACAGCAAAGCAGAATTCTCGAATATCTTGCTGCTTTCATCAGTGTTGTATATTCATTGACTGTTTTCATATCTTTCAAGGAACAGCCTTTACTGTCCTGATGTTCCAACTATTCATCCCACCTCTGAACCCAAAGATTGCCATGTGCAGAGAGATGGTTTTTATGAGTGCGTATTTCAGCCCATCTTTCTGTTGTCCGGCTACACAATGTGGATAAGGGTCAATCACTCTTTGGGTTCACTTGACTCTCCTCCAACGTGTGTCGTTCCTGACTCCATGGGTATGTGACACTTTGTTGTCTGTCTTTATTTTCATTAGAAGATTAGGATTTAAGTTGATTCAGGGTAATTGTTATATTTTACCATTTGCTGATCATATTAGATTTAAATTTTTTCCTGTTCACAGTGGACAAGAAGACAATGAGCCTTAGAAAGTTTTGCCATTTTGATTTCATTTTAAATTGTATATAGCACAATTTTTTAGTAATAGGAATAATTTCAGTGTATTTGATGAATTATATTGGTCACTGGGAGTGAAATTTAACAATATTCTAAATAGGCACTACTTTGTATTTCCACCCCCCACCCCCGCCCGGCTACTTATGGAGACATTTGATGTTTTTAAATATCAAAATTTAATTTAGGTATCCTGATGGTTTTTGTAATCTGAATAGTAATAACCCAAGGCTTTAATTTATGAGGCTGTTTAGGGAGCAGGATTCAAAATAGCTAAAGGCAAGTGAAAAAGAGAAAATACACAAGGAATGATGACGACATCCATTGTGAACTTTTAAATACTCTTTTAAAAAGACACTTTGATCTCAAAGAATTAAGAGAGCCCTGGGAAAAATTGACATAGCCCTCTGGTATTACTGTGGAATCTATGAGAAATAACCCATTGGTGATTGTGCAGCAGAGGTAAAACAATATATTTTGGTGCTATATACTATTTTGTTGGGAAATTATGCCCAAAATTACTTTTTTATTTACTATGCTTTCAAATAATTAGTATACATCAGAATGAAAACCTGCATTTTATTAAATGTAAGAAACATGCCCAATGTTTAGATTTCTTTTGCTACATAAATATCCCAATTAATCAACACACAAACACTCAGTTTTGTTTGGTTCCATGTTAAGTGATTTTACTGTGGGCAGTACCTATTTAGTACTAAATATCCTAGGATAGCAAAGAACCCCCTACCTCCCCATTCCACAAACATGCACAGATGCACCATCACATGTAGTATGTAACAAGCGCAACGTGGACTCAGTTCTACACCTGAATAGCTTGGGTGTTACTCTTTTCAGTACTTAAATAAGGAGTTTAAACTGGACTTATGTTGCCTACTTAGCACTAGAAGACAATGTGGAGATTATACTTTGTGATCCAAATGCCGGCTGTACTTATTATTAGCATTATAAACTTGGGCTAGCCAAATAACAGCTCTATGACTGTTTTATCACCCAGTAAATGTAGCCACCTCTTCATACTTTTCAGTATGAGTATTGTGGAGACCACATTAACTATTGTACTTCCAAGCATCTTTTATGCAAGCTGAATATTCATGGAATATATTGATATGCTATCCATTTGATTCAGTCAAGTACAATTACAGATTAATGTCTTTGGGTCTCTCACACATTCATGCTGTACTTCCTTTCCTGAGGAGAAATTATCTTTTTAAGAGGTGAAATATGTGTCATTTTACAAATTGGTGAAGAGTGCCTTCTTGGTATATGAAGAGTTGAACAATCAATAGAAACTGTGTACTGATGACAAAGTTTAGTTGTCTTGGTCATCGACAGTTTATAGTAGTATTGCCGACAAAGCGTGGTGCTTCAGAGGCTCACTCAGTCGTGTGTTGGCATGGGACTTTTGGTTCCCAAATACATCAAGTTTTTATATTGTCTTTTTCTATTTTTTTAAAAAAAGTTCTTCCTATTCTATCCATGTATAATCTAGTCCCTCCATTTCTGCCCCTTTAAAGCCTGTTTTTCTTAGATTTTAGAGAACAAAGTCTTCACTCTGCAAGACTACCTCTGACCTTGACCCACAGATAGTTACTAGTAGGTAGTAGGAGAAGAGTTTGAAACTCACACATGTGGAAATGGATATAGTACATGCTTTTGTTTTTGTTTGCCTTGAATTAAAGCTCTGCATGGAACAGTTTGCTACTGATGTTTATCATGTGTTCAGTCTGGTATCTTCTGCATGCAGAGCCAAAGGCTCAATTTCTAACCCAGTTTTACTATAAAGTTGCAGAGTGACATGGACAACCTTTCTATTTGCAAAATAATCCCTTTCTTATTTCTTACATAAAATTGTTGGCCATAAAATGAGATAAGGAATGTGAAAATTTTAAAAAGGAGATATTGCTTTATAAATATAAGGTAGCAATATTGCTTTGTAAATATAAGGCAGCAGTTTTCAACCAGTGTGTCACAAGGATTTGTAAAACATGCAACATCTGACTATTTAGTTAGGAGCATGGACCTCTTTTCCCTTAGATAGTCAAACAAAAAAAAATGACAACAGCCAACTAACAACAGCTGTCCAGTGTGAATGAATCAAATTATACCTGTTTTTTGTCAGATTGGCAAAAAATAATGTGTTGTTTGGTGTGCCACAAAGTTTTAGCAATTAGTTTATATGTGCCACGAGATTAAAAAGGTTGAAAATTGCTGATATAAGGTATAGAGATTATAACATCATAGTAATGTTTTTTAAACATTATTACTGTTACACATACTGTTTTTAAAATTTCTAGTGAAACCATTGCCTCCATCTGATGTGAAAGCAGAAATTACTGTAAAAACTGGACTATTGAAAATATCTTGGAAAAAGCCAATTTTTCCAGAGAACAATCTTCAATTTCAGATTCGTTATGGTTTAAATGGAAAAGAAATACAATGGAAGGTATCTTTTATCTAGAAATGTTTTTAGCTTGCTATACTAAATGTTATTTCTTACAATTTTAAAGAATTTTATTGCATAAAGTTATTTTTCTGGCATAAGACGTATTTATTTAGTATATCCTCTGTATCTTGTAGCTATTTTTATTAGAGTGGTATAAGTTTAACCCTTTAAAGAAGTAAAGTTTCCTGTAAACTATTTTCCCAAAGTGAGTTTTTATAGAACATTTGTTCCATAAAATGTTCCTTAAGAAAAACTTGCATGGCTAAGTAAGTTTAGGAAACCCTTCGTCACTGTATGTTCCTACTGCAGAGTATAGTTTATTCAAGGTTGGAAGAGGCCCTGCATGAAAGAAACATTTGTGACTTTATTTCATGCTATGTTTCTCAAATTCATTTCACCAAGAAACCCTTATTTCCCCTTCCATCTAATAATATTCTTTAGTACACATGTGTTCAATGGAACACATTTTAGAAGAAGCTGCTTTTATCAAACAACCAGAATTATACTCATAGTTGTGACCATTTACCTGCTTCTTGAGGAGACTGAATATCAGAGATTCTCTACAAGGCAGGCCCAATTAAGTACTAGGTTAAAATTCATAAAAGCAAGTGAACTGATCCAATCTGGTTACTAGAAGGAAACAACAAGATAACCAAGACAATCCTTAGATCAAAGGAGGTCATGATCCAAGGCTAATGTGAGCATTTCTAAAGCCAGAAGATGTGAAGTCAGTTCCCTCTTAATTTGGGGGAAGTGTTAAGGTTTAAAGTAAAATACACTGCAGGGTCCTTTAGCTACCTACGTGTTAGTAATGATCAGTCTGATGCTTTGACTTATGTTGCAGATGTATGAGGTGTATGATGCAAAATCAAAATCCGCCAGTCTCCCAGTGCCAGACCTGTGCGCAGTCTACGCTGCTCAGGTGCGCTGTAAGAGGCTGGATGGACTGGGATACTGGAGTAACTGGAGCGCTCCAGCCTACACAGTTGTCACGGACATCAAAGGTCTGTAGAGATTTTGATAGTGTCTTAGAAATGCATTAAGTGCGTGTTTCAAATACGACTGAAAAATATTCCTTCTGAGAACACATGTACAACTTGGGCTCCTTGTTGTTTTGCAGTTCCTATCAGAGGACCTGAATTTTGGAGAATAATTAATGAAGACATCACTAAAAAAGAGAGAAATGTCACTTTACTTTGGAAAGTATTGCAGCTTTTTTATGCTATTCTTCATAGTTCAATTTCTGCTTTTTTATGTTATTCTTCATTGTTCAACTTCTGCTTTTCTATGTTATTTTTCATTGTTCAGAATCCTGACATTTTTATGCTCTGCAATCCCATATTTCATTTCCATTTTGAGAGGCAATCACAGAGAGCTGAGATCCCTGGTAGAGGGTGCACCAGTGCGAGTTAGGAGACTTTAATTCTATTCTCGGCTTAACTTACTATGGTTATGACGGTACTATTTTGGCAAAGTCACCTAGACCCTTTACCCTCATCCATATAAAAGTAGGATTACATTAGATGATATCTATTGTTCCTTCAAGTTCAAAAATCCTATTTATATTTAATCCTAAACAAAGTAAATGTGGCCTTTCCCACCTACTTCAAAGACATCTAAAACAAGAGATGTTCTTTTTGCATGGTGACATATAAGCAATGGATATTTCCATTAACAATGGATATTCATTCAGCCTAACAATTTTCAAAGCATTCTCTCTCCCACCTGTATTTATCCCAAGTGAATGGATTTTTTTTAAATCGGAACTTTGGGGAGACAAACATGTGGTCCTCAGCAAACATGATCTGTTATTAGGGAATTATAAATTGAAAGAACAATAAGATATCACTATACACTTCTTAGAATGGTTACAATTCATAAAACTGACAATAAATTGCTGTCAATGATGCAAAGCAACAGCAAGTTTTATTCTTTGCTGGTGGGACTGCAAAATGGTACAGTTACTTTGGAAGATAGTTTGGTAGTTTCTTACAAAGTTAAACATAGTCATACCAAATGATCCAGCATTGCACTATTCAGTATTTACCCAATGGATTTGAAAACTTGTATTCACACAAAAATTTGCACATACATGTTCACTGTAGTTTTATTCATAATCACCAAATCTAGAAACAACCAAGACATTCTTCTATAGACAAGTGGATAAATAAACTATGGTACTTCCATACAATGGAATGTTATTCAGTGACAAAGAAACATTGCTATGAAGCTGCAAAAACACATGGATGGATCTTAAATGCATGTAGCTTAGTGGCAGAGACCCATCTGAAAGGGCTGCATAATGATTCCGAAAACATGATATTCTGGAAAAGGCTTCACGGTAGGGATGATAGAAAAATCAGTGGTTTCTAGGGGTTTGGCTGAGGAAGAGAAGTTTGAAGAGCTGAAGCACAAGGGATTTTTTATGGTGGTGAAACTATTCTGTATGTGCCATGGCGGGTACATAACATGGTGAATACGTATGTGTTTGTCAACACCCATAGAACCTTATAGCACAAAGAGCAAACCTTAACATATGCAAATTAAACATAAATCACTTCGGGGGTTGGAGGATTCCCAGATGGAATCCAGGCTAGGACAGATGAATCTAACTGTGTGACAAGTCTATGAAAAACTGCACTGAAGGAGGTGGGAGAAAGAGGTGCAGGCCTAATTAACTTTGTAAATGAGTGGAGTCTTAAAAGTAAAGCCAAAAGAAATGGTACTATGCACTGGGTTCTAGTTGATAAAATTAATTATCATGGGGCATGGGTTAACAATTCTTGTACCACTCTACATGTAAACTGGAATTGAACAACTTAGGAAATGGATGTGGAAGGTGGGACCCAGGTGCCTCTTTGTTGGACTAGTTATGGAGAAGCTAGGGGCAGAAAACCAGAGTGATCCAATGTGGCAAGGGATTAGAGTTGGAGACATCAGTATGAATTCCTGTTTAGCTTAATATGTCTACAGATGGATTCATTTAGAAATATTTGTAGATGTGTGCAACACAGGAGTTAGTGTACACACATGTATTCCTTGATTTGCAAGCTGAGAGGGCCTTGAAGTAATAGCACTCCAGTAGCAAGGAGCATACCCAGATTTGTTTTTAACATCAATCTCCAATAAAAGGAAGTAAGGTTCCTTGAAAAATGTCTGATTTGGGACTGGAACAGGAAATACACAAGATGAGCCTAGAGGAACTTTGCTGTACCAAAAGTAAGGACGTGTATCTCATTTTTAATTGATGGTTACAAAAGTAAATATGTGCATATGAAAACTGACATAGAATTTTTCTTTATTTTTATTGTTGACACTATTGCAGACACCCCAATTTTCACCCCTTTGCCCCTTCCTCCCAGCTCCTGCTTGCCCTTCCCTCTGGCTATCACCACACTGTTGTCTGTGTCCATGGATTATACATATTTGATACATATTTGTTCTTTGGCTCATCCTTTCACCATCTTTTATCCAGTCCTCTCCCCACCCCTGACAGCCTGACATAGATTTTTAAAAACAAAATGCAGCCCTGGCTGGTGTAGCTCAGTGGATTGAGCGCGGGCTGCGAACCAGGCATCGCAGGTTCGATTCCCAGTCAGGGTACATGCCTAGGTTGCAGGCCATGGCCCCCAGCAACCGCACATTGATGTTTCTCTCTCTCTCTTTCTCCCTCCCTTCCCTCTCTAAAAGTAAATAAATAAAATCTTTAAAAAAAAAAAACAAAATGCAAAATTTGCATGACTTTTCAGACACTTCATTATTGCAGTGGTTGCAAAAATCTCCTTCCCCGTTTACCCAGAGTATTTCAAGCCCTGCAGGAATAAATGTATATGTGCTTGTGTATTTTTTTCTTTTTTGATATTTCTGACTTATAGGAATCTCAATAACAAAGGGAAAAAAAAGAAATTGAGCAGCACTAGTCTAGTCTGTTGTATAGAGTCAAGCTTTCTATGGGTTTACAAAGGATTGGCAGTGCTTACTCTTACCTGACACAGGAGAAGGTGATGGATGAACTGGTGTATTCTGTAGAATGGTGGAAAAGAATTGAACTGAATATGTATTTGACACTGGAATTGTCAGTGACCTGTTATTCTTTTTTTTTAACTGTAGGACTGAAATTCTGGGGTGTCACACACAGCCTCTGTTACTTGAAGTGGCAGCAAATCAGGGGAAGGGAAAATGAGTGACAAATTTTATTGGGATTATTATATGTGATGATTAATATTTTTCAACTTTCCTGTTTTTTTATAGCATCAAAGGGTTATTTTTTTTCCTTTTTAGATGAGGAAATTCTCAACTTTCTGTCAACCTTTTTTTTCTTTAGAATTAGAGTGAAACTTTTTGGTAGAAAAGCTTCCTGTTTGTATCCATACTTCATTATCTTCCAATGATTTATTCTCTGAGTCTTAAGAAAAAACCCAGGATGGGGAAAATCACTTTCCTCTGCTGCATACCCACATGACACCTTCACTGAGCCTGTGGTCAGAGGCAGACCCTTCCCTGCCCTGCCCCCCTGAACTTCAGCCTGAAAATAGGCAGTGCTGCCTCTGGTCTGACCCCTGCCTCCCATCGGGAACTTAGAATCAGAGCTTCATGGGCTCAGTTGGTATAAAAAGCACTGCACTCGTTAAGCTAATCCATTTTTACGTTTATTCTAGCCCCTGATGAAACATGATTCATTGTGCAGCGTGAGAAGATATGTGGTAAAACATGACACTTCCCTCAATGGAACGTGGTCAGAAGATGTGGGAAATCACACCAATTTCACTTTCCAATGGACAGAGCAAACACATACCATTACAGTTCTGGCTTTCAATTCGATTGGTGCCTCTTTTGCAAATTTTAATTTAACATTCTCACAGCCTATCAGCAAAGGTAAGAAAAAAGTATAGGGTAGTAAACCTGTGCCCTTTTATATATTTAATCTTTGTAAACTCCTTCCATTCTAAATGGCCTCCCAAGAAGCCTGTGATTCTCTGAACTTGAAAGTCTCTCTTTTACCTTTATTTCTTCTTTGTCTGAAAAATAACAAACTGGGTTGTACTCTGATTACATAATATGGTCCTGGGGTTTTCATGTGGTAGCATATGGTTAAAACAATATTATAGTAAGTGAGAATATTCTAATAAATCTAATACTTTTGGACCAATGGGGGTCATAGGTAAATCAATTTCAATTTCTCTCTCCATATATGTATACACATATACATACATATATAAATATATAAAAATAAGTACACGTACATGTTTAAATGGATTACATATATAGGTAATAGTATGACATATTATATAGATGCAAGTAATTGCTCAGACTTAAAAATTAACCTGAATTCATTTAATATGAGTGATGAACCCTCCTTAGTTAATTTTGATGTATTTGATTAATCAGAGAATTGAGAACTACTTTCAATAGGAGTTTCTAATCTGGATTATATATTCAAATTATACATTTTAAATAGAAAACTCAAATTTCTGTACCTTTACCAATCTCCTCCATGAAACCTTTGCTGTTTACTGTAATCACATATGTCTTATCCTGTCCTATCTGCCTTTCTGAAGATATTTTATATCAGGCTTTATATTATAGTTACCTTTGTACATATAGTATAAACTTCTTTTAGGTTCTATTGCATCTGCACATGATTCTACTAAAGGTATTTTCAATCACTATGTTCTAGAAACATTTATTGAATGCTGTACTGTGCTAGGTGGTGGGAATTCCAATGTGAGAAAAACTATAATGGTCTCAGCATTTGTAGAGTCCAGTAGGTGGAACGGACATTAATCAAATAATCATGCACGTGAATGCTTATTTACAAACTGAGGAAAGTGTTCCCAGGAAAGGAATATAATTGTATAAAAGGAAAGAAAATAGGAATCTGATCTGGTGTTGAGGGTGAGAACTTTCTTGAGGAAGTATTGTTAAAGGAATCCAACTTCCCCAGAGAAGGGGGAAGAGCACTGGCTCCTGAGACAGGAGCAGCCTGAACAAAAGTCCTCATGGCACAGGAGGGGACAGGAAGGAGGACCAGGGTGCCCTAGGGCAGAAAATCCTCAAAGGTCAAGAGGCAGGCTGAGGTGTGCGCCCTAGGGCCTTGCAGACCTGGCAGGAATTTTATCCTCACATGTGGAAATCCACTGGAGGCTTTGAAGTGGGACTCTGTGCGGAGGGTGTTAAAATGATCAGGTGTGTGCTCTGAAAGCATGCTCTGTCAGAGGGAGAGAAGAGTTTGGAGGGAGTACGTAAGGATAACTAATAGGCCAGTGCAGCATTCCGGCGGAGAACAACTTTGACCTTCTTCAAAGAGCCCTTTTTTAGGCTTTAGGTAGCATCTTGTTTCTCCTGCATAGTGTAGACTCCCACGTCTCTCTGCTTCTGTGACTCTTGTAATACAAAAACAATTGCCATGTATTATATTTACTTGTGTACATGTCTGCCATCTCTACCTCCTCCCCTTTTCTAGTAGGTTGTATATTCTTCAAAGGTATTAGGAGATTTTCATTAATTTTTATTTAAAAAATAAATTTCTTTCTTTCCCCGCAGTAAATATCGTGCAGTCACTCAATGCTTATCCTTTAAACAGCAGTTGTGTGATTCTTTCCTGGATGCTATCACTTAGTGATTACAATCTGATGTATTTTATTCTTGAGTGGAAAATTCTTAATGAAGACAGTGAAATTAAATGGCATAGGATCCCTTCATCTGTTAAGAGGTATTATATCCATGGTAAGTTTACTGCACTTTAGTAAGTTTCTCTTACAGATTAGTATGAGACTACACATTACTAATTCATTTAACAGAGCCAGTTAATTAAATGAAACTTAAAAAATATGCTGGTAATGTACCACCTTATCATAAACATTTACTTCTATCTCATTTGATCCTTTGTCATGTAAGTATTTTACACAGTTGTCATAATACTCTATCATCTACCACTTCTCTTCTGATTTGTTCCTTTGATATATCACAAACATGTTTTCCTTTTAATCATTATTTTTAATGACCGTATTACATTTTATTCCAAAATCTACTTAAACTGTTTATTTATTTGAGAACTATTTTTTTTTGCTTTCAGCTTTACCTTTATCTTTAAATCAACTTGTAATGGATTTTGATATCTACTGCCCACTTGTCCTACTAGATCATGTACCAACTTATCATTTCACTGTCTGTGAGTGGGAACACTGTGCTGAAGGTCTGAGAATCTGGGACCTGGTGACATAGACCAGCACAAATTCCTGAAAGTAGACCTGTTGCCCCAGGAAGTGATTACAAAGTTTAAGTGCACAACACAGCATCTCTAACTCTGAGTTAGGTTTAAGTATAGGGAAGCCAAGGATTGCCACGATCTTATTACGTAATATCATCCCAAAGACTCATACTTTTAGTTTATTTCCAAAGCCTGGAATTAGCACTAGGGTAAAAAGAGACAAATTGTTGACAGAGAACTAAATTCATTTAATTAGCACTGCTTTCTGGGTGGTTACTCTCTGTGCTTTTCTTTAAACCATGGGGAATTTAGGCTTCAAAGAAATTTATCTCTCATAAAGCAATGTTTTTGCATATTAATAACAGTTGATAGATTCATTTTTGAGCTTTGCTGTGGAGATGGTCACCCTCCATGACGCTAGAATCCTGGATATTGTAAGGAGATTCCTTGTTCCCACCCCCATCTTTCTTGTATACGATTTCACGAGACTTTAGTCTTCCAGCTGCCCTGGATGGGGAAACTAAGTAAGGGAAATTTATGTAAAGGGAATATTGCTTACTTTGGAAACACAGGAGAGGAGGTAGAGCATATTGCCCTGGACAGGGAAACAGCTCATACTCCGAACTTGAAGAGAGGAGCTGTCACTGGAACTTGCCTTTGAAAAATCACTATTTCCTATTTCTACATGAAATTTTAAAAGTATTATTTATAAAATTATTGGCATCACTAGAATTTATGATGCTTAGTTTGTTTTTGAAACTCCCTTAATTATCACTTTAAATCCATAAATAACAACTAATTTCTGTGTCTGGAAATAGAGGAGGATCACTTAAAATTGTTTTACATAGATTTCACTCATTTATATTAATTCAGTCAGAATGACTCTAATTTGTTTTCTCCTCAGATCATTTCATCCCCATTGATAAGTATCAATTCAGTCTTTACCCAGTATTTGTGGAAGGAGTGGGGAAACCGAAGATAATTAATAGTTTTACCCAAGGTAAAACTTTGACTTTTAGTTTCTTTGTATACAGATGGGTGGTTTCCTGCTTAGCAGTAAGGTTGCCATCCAGTTATTCCTTTTCAGATGGGCTAGTAGAAGAGCCAGAGTCTCCTGTGTCACGGTGCCTGCAGTCAGGCCGGGCATGTGGCTCCACGGTGATAGTAAGGAGAGTAACCAGGCATAGTTTTGAATTCTTGCATTGGTAAATAAAATTTTCAGTCTCAAATAGGGTAAAAAGTTGATGTAAACAAAATAAAGGGAAATACACAACTATACAATAAAGTATATCTTCATAAAGACTCATTATAAATACATTAATTTTCTGCACATATTTATATAATGTATGTAACTGCACCTTTCCCTCCAAATACACCTGGGGACATAGGGTGTGGCAGAAGTAATGCCTTCTTGAGTGTGGTTGGTAGGGTAATATTATGGGTGTAATGATTTATAGTTTTAATTCAAACATTTCACCTACAATATCATATGGTGTGCTTGAGTATATTGTTATGTTACAGAATTACATGCTTATGATTTTGTAACAAGAGATTCTGTAATAAATTTTGTAACAAAAAGGGGCATTATTTGTGCTGGATCCTGTATTTGAGTCCATAAATTTTAATCAGTCTTCTAAAGGAAATATTTTTATTCCGAAGGTAAAACTGGAGAGATTATCATAGACTGGGCCTTTCATATTTTCTGATTCATCTTACCATAGTTGGCATATCCACAATCTTTCAAATTGTCCTCAAATTCAAGCACACCAATAATAAAGTTTCAAGAGAGAAACAGTTTACCTGGTTTTAGGATTAAAATAATTGTAAAACTTAGTTTATGTATTATTTAACACATATAGATAGAGCACTCTTCTAAGCACTGGGATTGAACAGTGAGCATCATTCTCTGCCCCTATGGAGCCTCACCTGCAGCACTCTAATGGGAGTGACAGGCAATAAACAAGTCATGTATGATACAAAGTCAGATGGAAGTATGAATTATGTGCCATGAAGCAAACTAAGATGAAGGGGTAGACTTAAAATGTGGTGTTGTAGTTAGAATGGCCAAAATTGGTCTTTTCTCTGTGCAAATCATATTTGAGTAGAGCCCTGCAAATACAAAGGGGGAGAGCATTTCAGCAAAGGGATAGCAAGTACAAAGGAGTGCTTTGTACGGATGAATGAGCATGCTTGGTAATGTAAGAAACAGCAAGGGGGGGTCAGTGTGTTTGGAGTGAACAAGCTGGAGATTGGCAGGTGTTGTAGGCTGGCCTCTTTAGAAGCAGATGCCTAGTAATCATAACAACTAAATGGCACGCAGGCTCATATTACCGAAAGGGGATCAGATGGAGAGAATTGACAAACCATTTTGAAAAAAGTATTTTCCTAAATTACAATAAGCATAATTCTGGACACAGTAATAATTATTTTATTAGTGTGATCATAACTATATTTTTATTTTCTTTTTTATTTTTATATTTTAGATGTAATACAGATTTATCATGAAATCAGGGAGTGTGTTATAATTTTTGATACAGGAAGATATTTTTTCCTCAAGCTTCTGAATTGTGTGAATTGCATTTCTCTTTCAGGTGATATTGAAAAACTCCGGAATTATACAAGTGTATATGTAATTGTACCAATAATTATTTCGTCTTTAACCTTGTTGCTTGGAACATTGCTAATATTACATCAAAGGTACTGTAGTTGGTGTTAAGAACCTTCAGCATATTTAAACCTTGATTTAAAATACAAATCAGAAACATTACATTCTAAATACCTTTTTTGTATAATTAAGATGGCATAAAAAGAAAAAGCCTGTTTTTAGTAGCTAAATTCTGTTTTGCTAGCACAACATAAACTTCATGGAAGAAATTAATTTTCTGTGTAAATGCACTCAGGAAATAAGCCTATAATAGGAAATCCTGGGATGTGTGTTTTTGGAGATGGCAAAAGTGGCTTTCCAGTTGTGAATGTGGGTTGAGGGCTTTTAGTGGCGAAAATTTACGTGGAGCAGTCAGTTCTCAAATAATCAGTAAACATTCTGCTTTTTAAAAATCAGCACTGATGGCTCTAGTCAGTCTGGTTTGGCAAATGGCCTTGAATTTCTTGTGGCTCTGGGTACCGCATTACTCTGTGCTGAGAGGTCTGGACCAGTGAGTTTATTTCACAGAAGGCATCTCTACAGAAACCTTTGTCTTCAGGCAAAAAAACAAACAAAAAAAAACGAGGAGAGTAAATTTTAGAATCAGAATTTATCTTTCAGTTAACTGAGCTAATGGGACCACATCAAGTGGAATTTTTTCTGAAACTCAGTTGATGACCATTTTTAATATTTTATTTTCTCTGAGAAAAGCCTATGTAAATTGCCTGGTACACGGTTTCCAATATGTGTTGGCTATTTTTTATTAATATACTGATTATTAACTTTGGTCTAGACAGCTCATTGGTGGAAATCTTCATGTGATAGCATGTGAAAATGAATCTAACCCTACTGAGGCATAGCTCTGGGGGATTAATTTCTAATTTATACATTCATTAACTGTTAACATTTTCAATATGAATGTTTTTCTTTAATTCTACTGCTTTCTTTATCCTTTGTAGAATGAAAAAACTGTTTTGGGAAGATGTTCCAAACCCCAAGAATTGTTCCTGGGCACAAGGACTTAATTTTCAAAAGGTCCCTTTTTTAATTTTCTTAACCCAAAATATATAAGATTATATTTTAGATGTCATATGCCTTCTAGAGAGCTCTAAACATCTTTAAGGTTTAAAAGTTCTTATTTTATTCATTTTATTTATTTTTTAAAAATTTTTATTGTATTTTTTGCATTGCCATTTATCTCCCTTATACCCTTTCCCCACCACAATCCCCACTCTGTTGTCCATGTCCATGAGTCCTTTTTCCTTTGTGCTCAGTCTCTCCCCCTCCTAACCTTCCCCAACCCCATAGCTGTCAGCCCGATCTCTGAGTCTGTCTGTCTTTTGCTTGTTAGTTCAGTTTGTTCTTTAGATTCCACACATGAGTGAAATCATGTGGTATCTGTCTTTCTCTGGCTGGCGTATTTCACTTAGCATAATATTCTCTGGGTCCATCCATGCTGTTGCAAAGGGTAAAATTTCCTGTTTTATAAATGATAGTATTCCATTGTATAAATGTCCCATAGTTGTTTTATCCATTCATCTACTGATGGACACTTGGGCTTCTTCCATATCTTGGTGATTGTAAATAACGCTACAATGAACATAGGGGTGCTTACATTTTTTTGATTAGTGTTTTGGGTTTCTTTAGATATATTCCCTGAAGTGGGGTAGCTGGGTCAAATGGCAGATCCATTTTAAATTTTTTGAGGTCTCTTCATACTGCTTTCCATAGTGGGTACACCAGTCTGCTTTCCCACCAACAGTGCATAGGGTTCCCCTTCCTTTACATCCTTGCCAGCACTCATTTGTTGATTTATTGATGGCAGCCATTCTGACAGCTGTGAGGTGATTTCCTCAATGAAAATGATTATATATTGATGGTTTTAATTTGCATTTCTCTGATGATCAGTGATGCTGAGCATCTTTTCATATGTCCATTGGCCATCTGTATGTTCTCTTTAGAGAAGTGTCTATTCAGGTCCTTTGCCCATTTTTCATTTGGACTGTTTGTTTTTCTGGTGTTGAGTTTTGTAAGTTCTTTATAATTTTGAAGCAAATACCCCTTATCAAATTTATCAGAAAATATGTTCTCCCATCCTGTGCATTGTCTTTTTATTTTGTTGATGGTTTCCTTTGCTGTCTAAAAACTTTTAAATCTGATGTAGTGCCATTTGTTTATGCTTTCTTTTGTTTCCTTTGCTTTAGGAGTTACACCAGTAAAAAATATTGCTGCAAGCAATGTCTGAGATTTTACTGCCTATGTTTTCTTTTAGGGTTTTTATGGTTTCAGGTCTAATATTTAGTCTTTAATACATTTTGAATTTATTCTTGTGTGTGATACAAGAAAGTGTTCTAGTTTTATTTTTCTGCACGTATCTGTCCAATTTTCCCAACACAATTTATTTAATAAACTCTCTTTAGCCCATTGTATATGCTCACTTCCTCTGTTGTATAGTAATTGACTATGAAGTTGTGGGTTTATTTCTGGGCTCTCTGTTCTGTTCCATTATTTATGTCTGTTTTTATGCCAGTACTATACTGATTTGATTACTATGGCCTTGTTGTATAGTTTGCTATTAGGCAACATGATTCCTCCAGCTTTGTTCTTCTTTGTCAGGATCACTGTTGCTATGCGGGGCCTTTTGTAGTTCCATGTAAATTTTTGAAATATTTATTCTAGTTCTGTAAAATGTCATTGGAATCTTGATAGGAATTTTGTTGAATCTATAGATTGCTTTGTGTAGTACAGACATTTTTATGATGTTAATTCTTCCAATCCATGAATGCAGCATACACTGCCATTTATTTGTATCTTCCTCCATCTCTTTCTTCAGTGTTCTATAGTTTTCTGAGTACAGGTCTTTTACCTCCTTGGTTAAATTTATTCCTAGGTACTTTATTTTTTTGTTGTTGTTTGCTGTTGCTATGGTAAATGGGATTTTTTAAAATTTTATCTCACTGATAGTTCATTGTTGATGTACAAAAATTCTATTGATTTCTGAATATCATCTTTGTATCCTACTACTTTGCAAATTCAATAATTAGGTTGAATAGTTTTTTGCTAGAGCCTATAGGGTTTTCTGTGTACACTACTATCATGTTTTCTACAAATAATGAGAGTTTACTTCCTCCTTTCCAATTTGGATGCCTTTATTTATTCTTCTTGTCTAATTGCTGTGGCTGGGACTTTCAATACTATGTCGAATAAGAGAGGTGAAAGAGGACACCCTTGTCTTGTTCCTGATGTTAAGGGAAACACTTTTATTTTTTGCCCGTTGAGTATGATGTTGGCTGTAGGTCTCTCATATATGGCCTCTATTATGTTGAGGAATTCTCCCTCTATTCCCACTTTGCTGAGTGTTTTTATCATAAATGGGTGCTGGGTTTTATCAAATGTGTTTCAGCATCTATTGATATGATCATGTGATTTTTGTCCCTCATTTTGTTTATGTGATGTGTTATGTTCATTGATTTGTGAACATTTGTACCATCCTTGTATCCCTGAAATAAATCCCACTTGATCATGGCATATGATCTTTTTAATGTATTGCTGGATGCAGTTTGCCAGTATTTTGTTGAGCATTTTAGCATCTACGTTCATCAGAAATATTGGTCTGTAATTTTCTTTCTTTGTTGTGTCATTACCTGGTTTTGGAATTAGGTTAATACCAGCCTCTTAAAAAAAATTTGGAAGTCTTCCTTCTTGAATTTTTTGGAATAGTTTGAGAAGGATAGGCATTAGTTCTTTGAATATTTGGCAAAATTTGTCTGTGAAGCCATCTGGTCCAGGGATTTTACGTGTTGAGAGTTTTCTGATTACTGCTCCAAGTTCACTGATTGTTATAGGTCTACTCAGGTTTTCTGCTTCTTCTTGATTCAGTTTTGGAAGATTGTATGTTTCTAGAAATGTATCCATTTTGCCCAGGTTGCCTAATTTCTTGGCATATAGTTGTTCATAGTAATTTCTTACAATCCTTTGTATTTCTGTGGTATCAGTTGTTACTTCTCCTCTTTCATTTCTGATTTTATTTTTTGATTCTTCTTTCTTTTTTTCTTCATGAGTCTGGTTAAAGGTTTGTCAGTTTTGATAATCTTTTCAAAGAACCAGCTCCTGGATTCATTGATTGTTTTGAATTTAGTCTCATATTATTTAATTCTTCTTTGATCTTGATTATTTCCTTCCTTCTACTTGCTTTGAACTTTGTTTTTGTTCCTCTAGTTCTTTTAGATGCAGGGATAGGTTTCCATTAATTACTTTTTAAAACAAAATCTCCAAGTTGAGTGTGCAGGGTAGTTCTAGTACGAAGGTTCTTCCACGTGCAGCAGAGGAGGAGAAAAGCCCCATTCCATATGCAGAGTTTACCCTCTGCCTCAGCTCTCATCTCTTCTTGAGTTTTTACCCATCCTTTCTTCACCCACCTTCACTGCTTTCAACCTGGCAAACTGGCTTTCTCTTCAGCTGTAGCCCACTCCAGAGACGTTTGGGTCTGTAGCTTCTTTTGCTCATCATCTTTGGTCTACACTCATTCAGAAGTTTTCCCTTTTTAAAAAAATAATTCAAAACCTCATTCCCTCTTAGCATTCTCAGAGTATCTACTTTGTTGTGGTTATTTGATTTATTCGTGTATTTTTTATTCTAACAGAATCTTTACAGAGATGAGAGAAAAACACATATGCCCAATCTTCCTTCTTGAATGAGCTTACTTCTCTACACCATTTTTTTTCTGAATACCTTAAAAATCAGGATCTTAAAACACAAAATACAATATACAGATGGTATATTATAAAATTACACACCCGAAATCTATATAATTTTATTAACAAATGTCACCTCAATAAATAATTTTAAAATAAAGTGAAAATAAGGATATTAGACAAAGATTGAATTGTATTATAGGAAAACATATTGTAGTGACTCAACCTTGCTTTTCTTCTAATTCAAATTTCACAGTGTTTCAAAGACTTTAACCAATTTTTATCCTTTTCTTTAGCATTTTTGCCTAATCTATGATTTTCTTTCTCTAATTCCAAATTATCTGTATTTTTAAATCTAACTCTGCTCATTTTTTGTCTAAATTTATGTCAATTTTCATAAGAGCATACTCTACTTAACAACCTTTTGGAGTGTTAAAGCTAAAACAAAATGGACTTTTCCTTTTGATTTGAAGACTGTTTTAGATTCCTCAGCCTGCTCTAAGCCTCCAAAGAAGAAGTTCATCAACCTGTGGAAGAGCCATCCTCACAGCGCTGAGGCAGAGCATCCTGACACTGCTAGCATGACTTTGCAGAAGTGTGGGAAAGCTGGTGTAATTTAGAAGTTCTAATGAGAAGTGCAAATTACTTAGAAGTGTATATTCCAGTCCCCTAAAATATGACTTCAGTTTTGTTTATTTTCTTGTTCTTCTTACTGCTTATGCATGTGCCCTTAGGTTATAAGGAACCAGAAGAGAGTATGAATTAATTAGTTCATATCTACCAGAGCAAATATAAAAAGCAAAACAAAAAATATGTTCTCCTGACTATTTGTGTTTGGGATATCTCTTCATCTTTCATTGTGCTATAAAAGATTGTTGGACTGGAAAGAAAGTTAATTTAGGGTCCTTACTCTGCTCTAATTAGCTGCATAACTTTAAGCATCAATTATTTTGTCTAAGAAAGGGAAGACATGGACCAGATAATTTTTCTCTCTCTTTTTCTTTGGGGGAGAAGAATAGTTGTGTATAGTTTTATATGTGGTTGAATAGTTGTATATAGCTGCTATATATTAAGATGAATAGCTGTATATATGGTTGAATAACTATATATAGAATGAAATAGTTGTAGGTAGTTGCCATATATTCAGTGGAGTAATAGAATATATCTGTATATATGATTGAATAGTTGTACAGAGCTATATATTATTGTATATTTCATGTAGTTACATATAGTTGAATAGCTGTACGTGGCTGCTGTATAGTTAGTTGGATAGATGTACATAGCTGCATATATAGTCGAATAGTTGTACATACCTGTATATATAACTGAATAGTTGCAAATAGCTATATATGTAGTTGAATAGTTGTATCAGATGATTTCTTAGACCTTTTTTCTAGCTTAAAGAAATAATGATAATGATTCTATGATTCTGTTTTTCACTATTTCAGCCCTTCTTTCTGTTAATTTTTCATTTTCATTTTCACTGCTTTATTCTTTTACTTTTCTTGTTCTAAACTATCTAATATTGCTATTGTTCCCCACACTCTTCTTATGTCTCCAGCTCTTTGTTTTTCTCTCTCTTATTTTTTATGTTATTCCTCTACAGTTTTCCTGTTGCTGGGGAAAGGAAATGGTCTTCAGAGTGTTATATGAAGGCACACATTAAGAAAGTGGGAGAAGCCACCTCAGTTCAAAATTTTACCCTTTTCTAAAAAGATGTAGTACTGTAAGAAAACACAATAAGTTATAGTCCAGAACCCATGCCTGACAGAAAATGTTTTTAAATCTTTTATCTTTTGTTTTCTGAGTGATTTTTTATTTTTCTTTTCTTATTTTGTTTTATTTTATCTAAACAGAGTACGGACATTCTTTGAAGTTTAATCATGATCACTACAGATGAACCAAATGTACCAACCTCCCAACATTCTATACAGTATTAGAAGATTCTTACGCTTTGAAGAAGGGGAGAACTAAAATATGATGGCTTATGTTGATTTAGAATTAAAATATGATGGACTATGTTATTTAAAACTAAAAAGAGTTGGGTAAATTTGGGACCAAGATAAAGGTCTGAGTCCAATTCACTTTGGATGTATAATTACTTTTTAAGTCATCTAAAGTTTAAAAACCAGTATCATGATATCTGGCTTTTGATTTATCATTTGGTCATAAAACATTGAATTAATAAGTGTTGTTCTTACTATATATCCATTAGATATCATCGTGTATGAGGTAAACAATGCTGTAAGTAGGTGAAAACAGCAGCTTCTGACACATAGCTTTGCAAATATGCTGACTCTAATTACAGAATGCAGGAAAAGTATTTAGTTTATACTTTTATGGCCCAAATTTTTCATTTATATTCTTTTCTAGACACTTCAATGTGGTCAGTCTGGGAATTTCCATTTTCTATAGCCTCAAAAATGGCTAAAGTGCTAACTTCCATTGCATTTCAAAGAAATCCAGAAGTTACAGTTTGTGCTGGTCACAGGCCAATGGAAGTTACAGTTCATATCAAGGTGACCCAACGTATCTAGGTCCGATTGACCAGAAAACATATAAGCTTCCCATTCAGCCTCCTTGTGAAATTTTTGCCTGAATTTAACTTATTTATACTGAACCTCTCAAAACTTCTGGCAGGCAGGCTTGAAAATGCCTGTGATAAAAAAAGGAGACTTTTTGGAGCTTTTACAAATATTTCATGGTGAGGACAGGACTTTTCTCCCTGAAAAAGACCACCTGCTATTTTTATGAACTTAGCATATTAACTGTGTTATTTTGCTCATATTCAAAATAAACCAAAGTTTTTGTTTGATGAACCAAAAAATAATTCAAATTCAGGCTATACATGGGTCACTTGCACTTAGATTTTATTCATAGTTTTATTTGAATGTAAAGAAAAATAACACAAATACCAGAACTGTATCCTTTTTCCCCTTCATTGACTTTGAATAGATTTATTTCCTATACCTGTAAACATATTTAGTATGTTCCCAGACTGCTCTAAACTAAAAAAACTAGAGAAATATAGTAATTTAAGTTATTTTTAATGAGTATGCTTTTAATAAAGGCTTATGACCCACTCATAAAATATAGCTCAATAATATATGGGTATGTGATTTCTAATTAATTATTAGTGGAATTTTCCATCTGAAATGAATGCATTTGATGCCATGTAAATTACTTGGTGTCAATAACTAGTTACCAGTTGTGGAGTCTTAGAGGGCATGAAATATACCAGACATG
Source organism: Tonatia bakeri (assembly GCA_004024845.1). Taxonomy (NCBI): domain Eukaryota; kingdom Metazoa; phylum Chordata; class Mammalia; order Chiroptera; family Phyllostomidae; genus Tonatia; species Tonatia bakeri. Next base: position 7,810 of record PVIA01009829.1, on the reverse strand, counting down.
TCATTTGAGTTTGACTGCGTGCTATGGGCCATCTGTATTTCTTGTTTACACACTGACAGTATGTAATTCCTTTATTTGATGATCTTCACTTCTAGGTTAATTTAAATTTTAAGCAATTCAGTACATATATAGTAGTAACCTTAAGAAAAAACAAAACAAGCAAGCAGATATTTGAAGGAAATCATAAATCTAATTATAAATTTCTGTCAGAAAATAGATGCAGAAACAGTTTCTCTTCATATATTATGTTTATATAATAACAGAGAAGGTTATGCTAACATGGTATTTGTCCTGCAGTGTTTTAATGTCTATATAAATCTGTTCTGTTATTATTATATTTAGTGTTTGGTATATTTATTCTTTTATGGTTATAATCACCAATATATATAAGAGTTTAAAACTATACTAAATCAATTACATTTTTATACAGCATGGATTTGCCATTTTGAATTCAGGCAATAAATCTGAATTCACGTTATTAGTTTCAAAATTGTAATATTTAAACCCTAAATTATATGTATGATATATAAATTGAACACATTTTCTATACGACTTCATTTAGTTGTGTTAATTTTTCAGTGTGATGTGTCCACAGTATTCTTTACTTTGCATTTGTTTTTCAATATGCTCACATTGTATGTATGAGTTGCGCTTTTTGCACGCATATTCTTGATATATAGATGCTTGGGAGGATTTTTTTCTTGTGCTATAACCACCATTCTGATAAAAAAAAATGATATGCATTTGCTTTTGTGTCTTTGTCTTCATTTCACATGTCCCATAGCATGTATTTTTATATGAAGTTATTTTAAGGAATACTAATTTAAAAGTCTGTGATCATCTTTTTTACCTTCTTTGTTTTCAATACATAGGTATTCTTAGTTCTTATTTTCTGATAGTCTTCAAAAAATTCTCAGTATGATGTAAGGCAGATAAGTTCTTAGTAGTCACAAATATTTTACCTTCACATCATATCTTATGTCATGTGCAATAAGTTTTTTGCTCATTTGATTTTATTTCAATTTACTTTCAGTTGAGGTTTAAATTTTTAATTTGTGGAAATCAAATTTGCTATTGAATATTAGGAATTCTTCAGAAGACAGCACTTTCTAATTACAAAAATCGATGTTTATTGAGAGCTAAGCACTTTTGGACACTATTTAACTTAGTCCTCACCGCAGTGTCATAAAGTAATCATCGAACACATTTGTACAGATAAGGAAACTGAAATGAAAGGCAGAGAGATTAATGTCCTCATCCATGGCCACAGAAATGGGACTCAGACCTAAATCAGTCTCATTCTACTTTTAAACATTATCTACTGCTTTTCCTTTTTGATTTTTGGTTTATCTGTGTCAGTCCCAAACTAGTTAATTTTAGGTTGACTTATGTCCTTTAGCATTAACCTTTCATACTTCCATTTCTGCAAACATGTCAGTGAAGCAAAAAGCCAAAAAAAAAAAAAAGTAATACAATTGAACATTAAAATATGTCTTTTCTTTTAGCCAGAAACATTTGAGCATCTTTTTATCAAGCATACAGAATCAGTGACATTTGGTCCTCTTCTTTTGGAGCCCGAAAGCATTTCAGAAGATATCAGTGTTGATACATCATGGAAAAATAAAGACCAGAAGGCACCAACAACTATGGTTTCTCTACTTTTGACAATTCCGGATCTTGAAAAGGGTTCTGTTTGTGTGAATGACCAGTGCAGTAGTGCTGGCTTGTCTGAGGCTGAGTGCACCACGATAAGCTGTGAGGATGAAAGCAGGAGACAACCCTCTGTTAAATATGCCGCCCTGCTCTGCACCTCTCAATCAAGTGCAATTGATGATGAGCAAGGGCTTATAAATAGCTCAGGCAGCAAATGTGTCTCTAGCAAGAATTCTCTATCAAAGGATTCTTTCTCATGGGATATAGAAACGCAGGCATTTTTACTGTTATCAGATCAGCATCCCAATATAATTTCACCACACCTTACATTCTCAGAAGGATTGGATAAACTTTGGAACCCTGAGGGAAATTTCTCTGAAGAAAATAATGATGAAAAATCTGTCTATTATTTAGGGGTCACCTCAATTAAAAAAGAGAGTGCTGTGTGTTTGACTGATGAGTCAAGGGTGTTGTGTCCATTCCCAGCCCACTGTTTATTCACTGACATCAGAATCCTCCGGGACAGTTGCTCACACCTTGTAGAAAATAATTTCAATTTAGGAACTTCTGGTCAGAAGACTTTCGTATCTTACATGCCTCAATTTCAGACTTGTTCTGCTCAGACTCAGAAGATAATGGAAAACAAGATGTGTGACCTAACTGTTTAGTTTCAATCGAGAAACATCTCAGATTATGTCACAATGAATCATAAAGTGTAATATATTCCAGTAGAGCTATGGATAGGGGAGAGAAAAGAAAATTGTCAGTCAAATTTGAAAGTGATTGTTCCAAGATTAATGGTATCTGTTTGTCCTCACTCAGTGATACTTAGACAAAAAACTGTGAGACACTTTCATGAGCCTAGAAGTAGAGGCTGACTTTTCTAATGATTCTTTTAACAAGCTACAGTGGGAAGGTCTCCAATGGCTCATCTGTAGCTAAAACAAAGCCCAGCAAATATCTTTTGCTAACTTTAGACCTGAGTAGAAAGAGTTTCTGAACAACACCTAAATCTGTGAGAAGACTTCAGACTAACACTTGTGAGATATAACTGCTACTTCAAGGATGTGGTTGTTCTACCTGGAGTCGCCTCTGTTTCACACTAATTTATGAGCGTGCCTGCATGCTCATGCACACACACTCCCTTAATAGGCATTGTGCTTTTTTAAAGTATGCAATGTATTTGTAATTTGTGCTACTAGACTTTATGATTTAATGAATTTTCAGTTTAACAAATTTGCCTTGAGCGCTTGCTCTGTGTTAAGCACGCCACTAAGTGTTGCATATAAATAGAGGATTTAGCCCTGGTCTGGCAAGTAAGCCAATATTTATGTATGAAATCTAAGATACATACCATAGAATTAAACCACTTAGCATAATGGCAATATCCACAAACCAGTACCTTGAGGACAACACAAGCACTTTTGGAAACCTGTGTCCTAAGTCCTCCCCATGAAGATGTTGAGGTGTTCATTTACTTATACAGTTAGATTGCCCACTGTCGCCGTATTTCACCTGAGACTCACTGTCTTCCCCTATTTCCACTTGCATGTACACTTGTTTTTCACTTAACTGAGCATTCCCTCTATGTGTAAACCAACCACTGTGCTAATACTTTCCATACTTTAACTCAATTGATTATTAAAATAATTGTATGTGACATGTACTACTACTATACTTCTTTTAAAGATTAGGAGAGTAACTAATTTGCCCAAGGTCACAGGGTTAGTGAAAGATGAAACCAGAATTCAGATTTAAACCCACATCTTTCAATGCTAGTGATTATATTTTTAACCTCACCTTGCATTGCCTTCCATTAAAAAAATACCTACAGAAACTGGTGTGTAATCAAATGAAATTTATTAAGTAAAAATATAATGTGGGATGAAAATTCAGTAAGAATTACCCAGATATTATCTTTGCCTTTAAAGATTTTAAAGTTTATTTATTTCAGCTTTTGGTATGGCAAGGAAATTGAAAGACAGCATATTGGGCAACAAATTAAATTAAAAGACCGAGATATTCAATGACAATAAGCAAGAATTTGAAGATTATCAGCATCATCAAAAGAAATGCCAGAGTCCTCAAAAATATGCCAAGGGTTGTTAGACATCTCAAGTTCCATACTTAAACTGAGAGAGGTCTGCTGATTTAACTGTTGCCCCAGATAAAGTCCTACATGCTGTCTCTAGTCCATGTATAGCCATATGAAATGAGCAGTTCTACGCAATGACAAAGATCTTAGATCCCTATTGCGAGATATTATTCCACACTTCATGATCATTTGCCACTTAGGAAGCAGTAAAGCTGTTTCATGTTGTAAGTATTGTTGAGATATCTCAGGAAATCACATGCTCAACTGATGACCTCTTACGGGAGAAAAATGGAGAGCCCACACAGACTCTGTACAGTTAGTGTGGTATGAACGCCTCAGTTCTCTACAAACATAAGTTGAGAAAAAAAATTTTTTTACTTGATTTTAAGTAGTTTACGGGTTCAAAATCAGAAATTATTACGTATATGAAAGTTCTGGTAAAGTCAACCAATATTTTTAATATTGCTCATAGAATATAGACATTTAATTGAGGATAGAGTATATAGAAGTGAGAAAATTACATTTTGCCATATCTGCATGTAATTAGAGACTAATGATGTCCATTGAGCATGTCCATTGAGACATGACATTCGCCTGTGGTCTAGGACCCAGAACAACATGGAAGAGAAACTGATGGATGTTTCAACCAGCCTCAGGCTTCACCACGCTGTGCGGATGCAGTAGTGAACTCAAAAGTCCCAGGGCCACCAGAGTGCTGCAGGTGGGAGTTAAAGGAGCTTTCTAACCTGAGATTATTGATACCATCTTGTGGCAGCTTCAATTCCAAAACAAACACAAACATTTCAAAAATATTGAAATTTCCAGGGACTTTATTTGGTGGAGAGAGCAGACATGGCATAGTTTGGCCTATTGATACATATTACTAGATTTATATCATATTCTCAGTGTCAGCTGGGGCTCTGATTTTTTGCTTTTGAAAGTTCATTTCACTATATTGCTGTATGTTATTAGGTCTTCATGAAAATTATGTGCCACTAAATAGTGGATTTTCATAAAAATTTAGGTAAAACTTAGAAAGTTTTATACTTCAGGATGGTGAGACATTCCCCATTTCTTCCCAGAGATTCTGTAAAAAAACTTGAGGGAGAAAGGTGATGCAATATGAGTTTGGACTTTTAAACTTAGGATAAATCAGAAATTTTTAATATTTTATTTAGAGGCCATTAATCACAACTCTTCAGTTTCTATAAATGTGAAATCCATGAAAAAAACTTCAGAAATTAATAATTTGAGCTATGACTTCAAATTTAAACAGATTATTTGAAGATAAATCATTTTTCAAGGTTAATGAGGTTATAGGTTTCCTAGGTTAAAACCCCCAGGAACCAAGATGAAAAAATAAATCAAGGTATACTTAATAAGAGTAGGGGCCTCCTGCTGGAGCCTTATGTTACCATCTAGAGGTGAGCTACATATTGATGAAATGAATAGAAACAGATATTATTTTAAACCTAGTTTCAAGTAGTGAAAGGACATGGATGAAATTCCCAAACCATTGTGTGATCCTGGACCTGGAATATAGTTTTATGACCCTAAGCACGACATTCTTCTACCTCTTCTCATCCCTTTCCAATAAAACCAATTTCCTCTTTCCAAATATCAAACATGTGGTTATATTCTCTTAGGAATATCCATCTTTACTACTCAAAAGCTGAGGAAATATAAATTTCCTCCACAAATTGATGCCAGATTCCAAAGCTGCTTTGGTTGGCAGAGGGCACCTGAGGCTGTGAGAGCGTGTCTGCGGGCTCTTGCGGATTGGACGGTGAGCTAGGTGATGAAGGACATACTGCAACCATGTGTCACCGTAGAAGTGGGTGAACGAAAGATCTTCCTCTGAATTATTTTCTGTAGTTTTGTTTTTAAATTGTCCTACTTTTCATACTTTGAGTATCATCTCAATAGTTACAAACTCTTCTCAAGTATTCATTATTGAGAAAACACACTGTCAAATTTTAAAACACATTGAAATTGCCCACTGTTCTATGGTTAAAAAAATTGCATTTGAGAAAAAAATATAGATCTAGTTACCCCCTAAAATGTGAAGAATTATTGATAAGAGGAAACTAGATAAGTCAGTGGTTTTACTTTTTCTTAGTCAAGTAGTTTAAAGCAGTAATGCACTTCACCTAATCACAATGTCGAAAGAACAACTTAGAAAGGAAGGGTCATCAAGGAACATGCACGAAGGACCCATGGACAAAGACGATGGGGTGGGGAGGATTGAGTGTGGGAGGTGGAAGTGGGTAGGGCAAGGAAGAGTAGTGGGGGAAAATGGGGACAACTGTAATTGAACAACAATAAAAAAATAATTGCACACTTCAAAAAAAAGGAAAGAACAACTTAGAATAAATACAAAGGACTGTGTTGGAACTGAGATATTATTACATGGATTTGTATGAGAATCAAGAAATGGTTTCCATAGGTATTTATATTGATTGAATTATTTTTATACAAAGTTTATCAATCGATATGTATTTTGAAAAGCTGCTGGTGTCTCAATATATAGATGATGTACCGTAGAATTGTATACCTGAAACATATAATTTTATTAACCAATGTCACCCCAATAAATTCACTGAAAAGCTGTTGATGTCTTTTTCACAATTAATTATGCTTAAGATGTGTGGCATTAAATTCAATTTTATGAGAATCTTTGACAGATATTTTAAATAACATGTTCATTCAAAACACCTGGAACTGAGGAAAAATCAGAAGATATTTAATTTTGTAATGAAATGCCTCTATTGTAGATATTGTACTTTTAAAACATGTCATTAAGTCTGGCATGCAGTTACCATTTTTTCTTTAGTCACACCTTGTATGGTAATAAATGTCATAAACACAAATGCTGAAAAATATATCTCTAATTGTTCTACAGAATTTAGTTATCCTAATTCTCCTTTATGTTCTAGGAACATAAAGTATAAATTGTCTGTTGTTTTAATTTTTTATAATTATGAATTATGAACAATGTCAAAAGTTTTAGAAATGAAGTCCAAATAGAATTACTATAAAGTTGTTATTTTAGGATTATTTTATCTATTGCATGATTACTACTTTCAGCAAATATTTGAAAATATAAAGAAGTAATCCTTGTAGTTTGTGTAAATATTTAACATAAATTTTTTATCTATTATTAGACTTTGTGTATTCAAAATTCTTGCAAACATAATGCTTTGCCTTTGGAGGGGATTTGAAAACATTTTAAATCCAAGTAATCCCCCCTTACTGTTCCTCCCTGGTGCCTACTGAATATATCATCCCATACCAAATTCTTGCTGGAATTATAACCACTTGCAATGAAAGAATTACTCATTTTAAATATTGAGATCTCTTTAGTTCCTTAAGAAATGTTGATATATAGTAATTTGTGAACATTGATTTTGTTAGGTTTCGAGGAATTTGAGTTTTTAGCCTGTGTTTAGGCTAGTATTTAAATAGACTAGTATAGTTCTCTTTCTTATTTTTAATTTTAAAATATAAATAAAATGAATACATAGGGAAATTCTCAAATAGTACAAAGAAACAGAAAATAAAAAGTGCAAGTCTCTTTCTATTCCCAAGCCTTAGTTCCTATTTCCCAAAATAGTCTCTGTTATTGTCATACCACGTACCTTTTTAGAAATTTATATGGTTGGGATTGTATTCTGCTGCTGTTATAAAATTACCCCTCCGCCTCAATATATTCTAGTGGTATTTCCATATAAACTCAAATAGACCCAATTCATTATTTTTAATGGCTGCATTGTATACCATTGTATCAAAGTACAATGATTTATGTAAGCAGGTCATGACTGGTGAATATTTGTTTCCAATCCTTCACTATTATGGGCCATATTGAAGTGAGCATTCTCACACGTAATAGTCTTCGTTTGCTTTTGCAAATACACTTGTCAGGACTCTCAGCTGCAAGTGTAAGCAACCAACCTAAGTTGTCTGCAGTATCTTTTGATATTTTAATTTTTTTTCCAGATTTTTTTTATTTAAATGAATGTTCAAGTACAGTTTTCACCCCCTTACTCCCATTCAAGTCCTCCC
>PVIA01009828.1:0-57145 GCA_004024845.1 Tonatia bakeri | reverse complement strand
CCCCATTCCAGGAAGAGGTGGGGGAGGGGGTACCCCTACTCCTGGAAGAGGAGGGGGAGGAGGTATCCCCTCACCGGGCAAAGGTGGGGGAGGGGGTGGCAGCATCTCTGTACTGGGCATAGACGGAGGTGAAGGGACTGCGGTACTGAGGGGAGGGGGCAGGGGAGGCACCACGCCCAGGCCAGGCATGTAGCTGGAAGACCCAGTGCAAGGCAGAGGCGGCGGGGGTGGGACGTTCGGGCTGTCCTCGAAGGGCAATGACACAGACTGTTCATGGCTGGTGTCAAGCTGAGTCTGAAAAGAAGGCTGGGAAGACCCAGACGCGACCTGTGCCTGACCGTCTGGCCGCGGTGGGGTTGGGGGTGGCGGAGGCTGAGTGGACTGATGTGCGCTGAGTTGCACTGATATTTGCCTTGGAGATACAATCAAAGAAATCTCTGAACAGAATTTTGTCTGAGGTCCCGAAGGTGAGGATGGCACAGCCGCGACTCCGCTTTCAGCCCCTGGTGGCCAAGAGGGACGCTCTGGCAGTGCAGTAACAGAAGGCAGCGCCGGTGGCCCCCCTTCCTCGGTGGGGGACGTCTGGATCGACTGTGCCCGTAAAATCCTTTGAGGCTGTACATCCATTTGTCCTAACCTGAGAGCTTCCAGGCAGACCTCTTCCGAGGATGCCTCTCCGTTCTGGACACCAGGCCGGCCGCTGGCCACGCCTGTGTCCACAGCAGGGTACTGCTTCTCCAGTTCAGCGATTTTGGTCCTCAGATCCTCGATGGTCTGCTCCAGCTGCTGAATTACAGTCGCCTGTCCCTCGGACTTCATGTCTACAACTTCCTGAAGGGCAGCAAAGACATAGTTAAAACACAAAATAAGAAATCCCCAAATATCAAAAAAAAAAAAGAAGCAAAATTCATTTGTTAATTTCTGTAAAGATCAGAAATATCTCTCCACCTTCGAATTTCAAAGGGGTTTACACACATTACCAGAAAATCCTACAGCCTGTGCTAGTCCAGTCTTTAAATGATATCCCTGAAGACAAGCAGACCACTGAGAACAGGGAGGAAAATCCTGAGGGAGGATTTTCTCACTCAGGATCACCTCTCTTTCCTGCCTAGTAACGTCTGCTACTGGGATGTTCCTACACGCACCCCAGCAGGGGATCAAACCTGCAACCTTTTGTTGTCCAGGATGACACTCCAACCAACTGAGCTGATGGGCCAGGGCAGAAAAAGACTTCTTAAGTGGAATCCACTTAAGACAATGTAGCAGTTACTTGGGATTGGCTGTCCCAACCTCCAGCTCCCTCTCCTTCTGTGTAAAGAAGTAGGAAGAAAAACTACACGTGCAGACTCCCTTGTAGCGGGGTTCCTCCAATTAGATGCAGCCACACAGAGGTTTTGAAAGTGGAAACAGGTTGGGACAATATTCCCATGTGCCTTCACTGTCCCGTGAGTGACCAGCACCGTCTAACTTGACACTGCTCTGCAATAACATTCCAGCGTCGGCTCTCCAATGTCAAGTGGTGGCTTCCAATGTCAAGTGGAAGACTAATTGGTTTTAGCCTTCCTACTTTATTAGTTGAATATGATTCTTTTGAAAGGCTTCAGCCTAGAAGTAGATCTTTCAAACCTTTTAAATTTTCCACAGGGGAAAAAAAATTTATACAGTAAGCCCTCCTGTTGATTATATCTACCATGGTTTCTGGTTCCTTCAACAAAGATATTGGTAGAACCACACGCTGATATTTCAGAATCAATTGTAGAGAAAAAAGGCTCTTTCTGCAAGCAGCCTGTGGGGAGCTCTAAAAATGACTCGCAATTCACTTGACCCATAAAACCCACTACCCTCATGCAAAGCAAGAGGTTCAAATATTCACGTTCCCTTGAAGAACATTCACGAAACTGCCATCAAGGGAATGTACATGGGAAAAGGCACCAAGTATCTGAAAGATGTCACTTGACAGAAGCAGTGTGTGCCGATGCCTTTTTGCAAGGCTGGAGCTGGTAGGTGTGCGCAGGCTGAACACAGAATCAACTGCCCAAAGGGAGCACTAGGTTTTCACAGCACGTGTTTAAAACTGCGGAGGCAATACTGAACCCAAGGAGTGAAATGCAGATTCTCCGATCATTGAGCACATCCAGGTAAACAAAGCCCCAGCGTGCGCTGCCAGACTGACTCACAGCACTCCAGGTCAGCTAGACCCACACGTGAGCCGCCCTTGCAGCATTGAGATGATCCTTACTGTAAAAGAACAGGCTGTTTCTAAACCAGAAGAGGAGATTGGAGAGAAGAAAAATATATCTCAATAAAAATGAGAAACAGCCCTGATCGGTGTGGCTCAGTTGGTTGGGCATTGTCCTGCAAAGTGAAAGGTCTCCATTTCAATTCCCAGTTAGGACACGTGCCTGGGTTGAGGGTTTGGTCCCGGCTGGGGGCACATACAAGAGGCAACTCATCAATGTTTCTCTCCCTCTCTTTCTCCCTTCTTTACCCTCTTTCTAAAAAAAAAATTTAATCTTTTTTTAAATGAGGAACAAAACTTGAGGCCTGGGAGCAAGTGTAGCCTAAAATAAATGCACATAGAACTTAAAAATTGTGGGAAGAGGATTATTTTCCCTAAAAGAATACTAAAAATTAAGTAATTATCACACTTTATTCTAAAAACTTAATTATAATGGTTAAACAAGAACAAATTGTTAGAATTAAAATGACTCATTAATTTTCATCAATGCAGATTTTCCAACCAAATTTTATCATGTAATGTCATGATATATGACATCTTTTATGAAAAGATGGTCAATTTTTGTAGCATTTGAGGACTTCATCAATTTCCCCAGTGGCCTCTGACAATTCTTTGATATGCAAATTAATTGTTTAACATATCTGCCATATCAATGTCCTCAACAAATTAACTCTGTCCAGTACTCATGCCTCACTTTTCATGTGATTCAGGTTTTCCCCGACTTCAGGTAATTCTACAACTTCCACAAGATGTACAGTTTTGCCTTTCATTGCATTTCACTGTGGTTTAAAACTTCCACAAATAACTGTTAAGCTGACCCTGCCCCAACTAAACCATGGTGGGAAATAACAGATAGACTGTGTTAAATGGACAGGACTTTGGAGTTGTACCTAATTTTATAAGTGGTCGATTTGTTAGAGTATATTGTTGTTATGTATTTTACTCATTGTTTGAATGAAGTGATCATTGAGGGCAGTTAGATAATAAAAAGTTGAGAGAGTTGACAGATTCCATAAGCTTCATAGGTTTGCACCTGCCATATGCAGTAAGAACTAGAACTAAGAAATGGCCGAGGACGTACATAAGAAAATGAAATTCCCAAACTGAATCTATAATAAAGATGGCAATGCTAGCCTTGTGACACCAAGAAACTGGTAAGTCGAAGAATTCGTGAAGATGATAATAAGCAGACTGCAAAGGCAAAAGGCTGGAGTTTTTATAGAAAACTGTTTTTATAGAGATAATTATTCTATACTGAAAACACAGGGGGAAAAGTTGAGGTGAGACTTTGCTTCGTTCATTATTCCGACTGCAGAGAACAAAAATGCAATTTGCTAAGTTTTTATTCCTCTACGTAACCCTATCTTTACCTGCAAAATCACAGCCCTGAATCAACATGACAATCCACCTTTTCCATTCCAGGGACAAATAGCATTTAAGTTCATCTCAGATCTTAACTGACTAGCCTGTCAAGTTAAGGCTGGCCCTCCATTCTTACAGAATAGCCAAATGTATGTAGGATTTTTGGTTCTAAATGCAGTTAAGAGTCTTCAAAGAATCTTATCTGCCCTTCCTTATCCAGGGCCATCAGACAAGGGCTGGCTGGCTCTCCGAGAGGCCAATTTACAGTCCCGGAGGCCTTATCTCCACAGCACTCTGGAGAAAGCTGCGTCGCTTGTCAGCAGTAAGAGCTGATTTCTGCACAGGTTATATATCACTTTTTTCAGAGATTTATAAAAAATTTACATGGTAAATATTAGTTATTATCAAGAAAAAAGGCTGTCTATTCTCAGGCTATTTCAGCAAACATTGTGTCCTCAGGGCCCACCCACAGACAGAGCCGGTTGAATCTCCAAGAGTCCACGGAAAGACCTCAGGTTGGGAGCCTGGTGCCCTGTGGCCTGTGCCTGGTACTTAATCTTCCATCTCTTCAGGGTACAACTAGGCAGATGCCTATCAGATTCTCTGAGGACTTCACATTAGAGAAATGTGCTTTTGTTTTCTTCCGCGCTTTTGAAAGAGACTCTCAGAATTTCCAGTAATTGTGTGAGTTTTAACCCCGTGCTAGTAATTCTCACTATTAAAAATGAAAATAAGTGAAGTTTTGAAAGGACGAAAGGAAAAAAGTGGTCTTTGTAATCTGGTCCAGAATTTATATAGTGCGCACATCCTTACAAATGCAGGAAGGCATAAATGTAGTATAGTCAGTCAACACGGGATATAATATACTTCATACGTTGCCAATTTTAATATTATTTGTGTTTAAAAGTATTACTCCAAACCTCTAAATCGTTATAAGTGGTAGAGGCCGCCATCCACTTTGGCTGCACAACATGCACTTAAATAAGTCAGCCAAAATTCCTCCATTCCTGGGTAATCTTATATGTGGGTGGTGATGGTGAGTTCTCACAAATTGTTTGAACATTTGCATTTCACAAAATGCAAGTCGCCATTAAAAAAATAAAATGTTCACCAAAACTATTTTTCTGAATACAAGATGATCTGATTCCTACGAAACGAAAACATTACCATAATATTAAGGCTAAAACTCAAAAAGGAAGCCAAGATACACTCAGGCAAAGCTTTTGCTGAAAAGTTAATTTGTTCATCTTTGAGACTTTATTATATTACGTAAGCAGGATACTTTCAGAGCCTAGAACATAAAAACCGCTTACTGGCAAGTTAACACTGTGAGAATTGATTTTGTAAATGCTAATGAGATACGTAATTAATTTTCTACCCTATTCAGATGTTCAGGTTCTGCCAAATTCTAAGGCCACATTACTGGCAAGTTAGAATACCTCTAGGTGTTTGTAAAATATGAATCCTACTCTTTGCAGAAGCATATGAATTCTCTATTTGTCATATTTTGAATTCTAAAACATTCCAAGGTTTTGGAACAAACCAACGGCATTCCAGACTTTTCGATAAAACAGCATATGCTATATGTGATCCTAAAGGAAAGGAAATCCAGATTTTAAATAAATAAGATCATATACAAATACAAAGCACAATCAATTTCAAGTCTGAAAGGGAATTTCAAGAAAGAAGAAACTATGGGAAAATATGGGTAAGTGTTAAGTAACTTACCTAGGATTCCTTAAAGTAGAACATATTACAAGGGGGGAGAGTGTCACACAAACAGACTAAAAATGGCATCTCCAGAATCCTTACAATGAAACGGATGGTAAATTATTGAAATGGGAGTATTTTTGAGCTGGAATGAATGTGACAAACCTCTCCTGGCCCCTTCATCACATGGACGAGAAATGGGCAGTGAAGGGCAGCAGGATAAGCTAGAAATCAGAATCGCTGGTATCACTGTCAACATCTCTTTTCTGACACCACAACTGACCATTTGACTGATGGTCCAAGGCAGCCTTCCTTAGCAAATAACAACAATGGAAGTAATACACGATGTGTCTGGGGAAAGAGTCTCCAAAAATGGAATAAACAGCCTTTTGGCCTCCTTCATATCTTCTCCGTTTTCTCCTTAGTTATTTGGGCTGAAGTGTGGCTAGATCCTGTGCCATACCTTAAAGCAATATATTCTTTAATTGTCCCAGTGCGTGCAAGGGGAACACTATTTCATCACAGTTTTACTTTCATTAATGATCTATGGATATACGGTGCAGCTCAGTTTTCCACCTGACTATTCTCTAACACAAACCCCATAAAAAACTTCATAAAGGACAAAGCTGGGACCACATGAAGTGGAATGAATGAAGAATGTGAACGCTAGAGCCGCTGCCTCGGGCCCCACTTCGCTCAGCTGGAATCGCTCATGCAGGGACTGCCGTGTTATTCATTCCTTACCGTCCAGTTCGCTCCAACCTTGGTGCAAGGACTTGGAGGCTAGCAATCTCCCCTTCCTTTGCAAAACCCTGTCCACCCCTGGCTGGTTTCTCTAGTTTTACGTTCTCCCCTGACCATGTCTTTTTCTATTCCCTCACTGGATTTTTGGGGGGCGGGGGGTATAGCGCACCAAACTTGTAGTGACTGCCAAGAGTGTCCTTGGTCCACTGTCCTCTGTCTACACACTCCGAGAGCTCAACCAGTTTTGGATCTGCAATCTCTCATCTCTGCACCAATGATTTCTAAGTTTCCCTCTCTTATCAATACCCCACTTCCATTTGGGGACTGCTTAGCTATCGTTGCTAAATTTTTATTTCACTTTTAATTGAGGTATAATTGACATATATCATTGCTAATCGATCACCCTACTTTTTCCTTAAATTGAAAATGCATCTTATCCTCCAAATAAATGTCACACCCAGCCCTGCCTCACGCACACCATTGGCTGTGTTACACCACACTATTCACGTCTGTTTCCTTGATCTGTCGCTAAATAAAGATGTTTCTGAAACTAATCATAAATTATATTGAGTGGTCACTGTTTAAAGAGCACTATCCCAGATACTTTATAGAGAACCAATGGAAGGAATATTCAATTTCTCAACTAAGTTTGCAAGTAAATGGGGCATCGAGGAAGAAGCCCCCGGACAACCGGTCAGAGCAGGACTCAAAGGGGAGAGTTTTAAGCCAACTTTAAAGGAAATTAAAACTGGACTGAGATAGGAGTTTGCCAGTTATCTGGAATCTTAAACATTTTTCTGATGTTTGATCTTTTTTTTACATATAAACTATACAACATCTGGGGTAAGAGGGCTGATATTGCTGTATTTCTTTTTATTACCCAGCACTTTGTAACATACATGCCTTTCCACAATTAATATATTTCATAATGTCTAGAGATCCAACTTTCAATTGCCCAATATATTATTACTTCTTACCCAAAGCTAGTGTTTTAAAAGATCAAATTTTATTCTATTTACCTATCAACTAGTCCATTTGCATTAGAAAAAATATCAAGAGTTTTAGGAAAATACTTCAAAGCACACATTTTACATATAATTTCAAAAGCAAATAAATTATAAAACTGAGTGGTAACCAGCTTTCTATCATATATTAATCTTTAACGAGAAGCAAGTATTATTAAATATATATATAAATGATATTTGGCTATGTGTATGTTTATAGAATGTAAAGGTATTTCCAATTTAAATAGTATTTCGAATAGCAAAGAATAAAAAACTCAGTGGAAGAACCGTCCTATTTCAGTTTTATAAAATAATTCTTTAGACAGAAGATTTTCAAAGCATATTACTTGAAATGACAATGATCAGCAATTGAGGTCTAAAGAATGCAGCTTCATTTTATAACTCCCTAATTCCATAGGGTTGTCCACGAAGCACAGCTGGCCACGCCGGTTCCTTCTTTTGGTCCGCCAGCTGCATTTGCTTTAAGCATCAGACTCTCTGGCAGCCCCACAGGCTTCCACTCCCCGTAGTTGAGAAAAGGCTTTCTGAGTCATGTGTTTTTTCTAGGGATAGAGGACTCTCAGAATTACTAACTACAGGGAGAGAGTACAAGTCAAAACTCATTCAGTGCATTCCAGTGTGCTCAGATGGAGAGAACAGGTGCCTGCACTCCCAGCTGAAGAAAAACTTAGAGGGCGCCTTCCAGCCCTGCCGCTGCCTCTGACTGACTACGCAGTCCCGGGATCTAGCATCACTACGGCAGAGAAACGGCAGAGAAACGAGGCAGCCTCCGAGGGACCGAGGGACCTGGAAACCTCTAAATTCACCACTGGCGCGAGACCCTTAAAACCGCTCCTTCCCTTTGCAGTGGTGATTTACAGAGATACAGACCTGCCATCTAGCGGCGAAACAGAAAAATGGCAAGGTGAATTGCATGGAAAAGAAAGTCATGATTTTATTTATAAAACAGTAGTAAAGCACACCTAAGGATAGTAAAAGTTCAAAATGTGTAGGGGAACTAATGAGTCTCTTTGCCTCTAAAATGTGTCTTGACACCTGATTCTTATAAATGGTACAGCTGAAATGTAATATAACTTTTAAAATAAACTTCTTATCTCATCCACCCGGCAGGTTTGGCATGAGACAGGATGAAAGAGGGTAATTGTCCAATTACCCATGTGGAAGTGTAGTTTTTATCACAGTGGAGAGACCATGATGCATAAAACCAAACAGAACTATGTTCAAACCCTCCCTCCTACCCTTTATCTGTTTTGTAGACATCAAGCAAGTTAACTTCTATAAACATGAGTTTCTCTATCAGGTAAATATAAATGATCAGAGTTACCTTAAAGAATTGTTATAAGAATTTCTAAATATAATAAGAATGGGCATACAGTAGATTGGTAATTGATTTTCATTTCCTGTATCACTTGTATGGCCAGTTACTCTCACAAAACACACACATGTCACCAAAGAAAGAACTGGTCCATAAAATAAAGTTATGACCAAGGGGCCAATAACTCCAAAAGTAAATAATGTCATTGTTGAGGGCTTAACCTCAGTTGCTTACAAATATTTTACCTGTCAATTAGCTCATTGCATTTCCTAGCTTCTGGACACTTCGGTGACAACAAGAAAAGGAGATACAATGCTTAAACCAATAGATTTGATATATAGAAAAGTATCATATTACAGCTGGAATCTTAATTTATAGAGCAATGTTGTATATGTTTTATCAGTACTGATAGTACAGATCACTTGTCTAGGTTTTCTTTGGCACTATCATAAATGAGTTTTGTCCAGAAAAAGCCCAGCCATTGTGAATATAATGAGAACGGTTTGGTGTCATCAATGTGACCTGGCAGCCAAGGAGAGTGGACTGGAATGCACATGTGTGAACAATGACAACTTCACTGTACTAGTCAGTGGGAGCGGTAGATGCTGTTGAGTGAGCATGTGCACTGTGTGGCCGTCACATTCAAAATATGACTGAGCGAGCAGAGCCACGAATCTGCATCCAATTTTGCATTAAGCTTGAACATTCCTCCATAGAACTTACTGAGTGATTCAAAAGGCCACAGCTATGGGCAACTGGTGATTGGCAGCCTCATCACTATTACAGGTTCTCCTATGCATAACAATTCCTGCAGAGTTTTTTGGTGAAACATCAAATCACCCAGGGGACTCAGCCCGTCAACAGCCCAGATTTGGTGCCCTGTGATTTCTGGCTTTTCCCAAAGCTCAAATCACCTTTGCAAGGGAAGAGATTTCAGACCATCAGTGAGATTCAGGAAAATATGATGGGGCAGCTGACGGTAATTGGGAGAACTGTGTGAGGTCCCAAAGGTGCCCACTTTGAAGGGGACTGAGACATCATTGTCCTACGTACAATGTTTCTTGAATCTCGTATCTTCTTCAATACATGTCTCTATTTTTCATAGCGCATGGTTGGGTACTTTCTGGACAAACCTCATGCAACAAAGAATTTAGTAACATATGCCTTGGAAATAAAAATTTAGAAACATCTAATACAGTATCTCAAATAACAACTTAGTTGTGCCCCCCCCACCAAAAACTCTTTAAGCTGAAAAACAATTATAGAATATTTTGAGGGCACTATTTTTCTTCATTATTTCAGACTTTATTTCTCTTTACCTCTTTTTATCTTTCTTCATCTTCTTCACCTCGGCTAATCACTACAAGGCCAATCAAATAACCATCAGCCAAGTCTACCACAGGACAACAAAAAAGGGAAAAAAATGGGAAAATCTGTTCTATGCCACTATCCTTTAGGATATTGTTCCTCTTACAGTAAAGGTTAACCTAGTGTTGGAAAAGCAACAGTGAATTCTAAAATGAACTTCCTGACCAATGTTATATTCTTAGTTGTCCTCCAGGGGGAGCACAACTTTCATGTATGATTCGGCCTGCTTTTTTTTTTTTTTTTTTTAAGGGAAATCATTTTATTCTTGGAAAATTCTCAAAACTCGTGAGATTCTTTAATTTTACAGAGAAGAACACTTTGCCCAGAATAGCCTGTGATGTTGCACATGCTAACTACATACAGAACTAAGCCTAGAACGCAGGCGGGAGTCTTCTTGTTTCCCACTCAAGAGAATAGACGCTCTTCTTACTTAGTAATTACTTTATCATTTCTAACCCTAAGTTGTTTTCAAAAGCATACTTGGAAGAATGTATAAATAAAAATTTTTAAATGGTTCTATGTCCAAAAGAGCAACTGCTATCCACAATTATTATTCTATATAAGCATTTCCTTTCTCGAAGGTTTGTTTTAGTCCTATAGTCCTTTTTGGTACAAAGAAAAAAACATAAAATTTGTCTTTTTAATAACAGAAAAAAAGTTACCATGAAAATTAAACAGATGCTAGTTACTGTTTCATCCACCAAAGCAACTTAAGAATATTACTTGATTTTAGAAAACCTCTGACAGACTTTTTTAAAAGTCATATCCACATGACTATGAGTTGGGCCAAGCCCATCTCCACGGGACGTTTCCCGGAGGGGCCACCGTGTCCTGCAGGAGCCAGCTGTTGGAGGCCCGACTCCGGCTGGATAGAGAACGATGCAGCTTCTGCAAAGCTTGTTCTCAGTTCCACTTCAAGGCTGATTTTCTGCACAAAGTCTAAATGGAAGAAAACATCCCTTCTTGCCAAGCTGAATCCCCTGGCAGACTAAGTGAACCCAGCAAGTGTGGCCTGGCTTGCTGGGCAGATAAAAATAAGCCAGGGCCTGTCACAATTTTAAAACAAATAAGAGAGAAAGGGATTTGACATCCTAATAAGATCTTCTTACCTGCTGAACAGCGTCTGAACAATTTTTCAGAGTTTCCGTAACAGCAGATTGGGATTCTGGGTTGGAAAGGAAGAAGACAGTCAATATATTAAAGAACAAATTTTCCCTTCTTCAATCAGAAAATAAAGTGAACTAAAATCTTTAACCATAAGTACCCGAAACACCCAGTTTATCTTCCAATTATACTTTTTATATGTTATAGTGAGAATAGGACTGATTTTCAATATATAAAACACATATGAGATCTGTCCAGGAAAAGTCCGGCCATTGTTAAAATAACAAGAACGGTTTTGGTGACACTGATGTGGCCTGGCAGCCAAGGAGAGGGGACTGGAATGCGCACGCGTGAACAGTGATGACTTCACTGTACCAGTCAGTGGGGGTGGTAGACACTGTTGAGTGAGCATGTGTACTGTGTGGCTGTCGCATTTAAAATGACTGAGTGAGGAGAGCAACGAATCTGCTTCAGATTTTGCGTTAAGCTTGAACATTCCTCCACAGAAACTATTCGGATGATTCAGAAGGCCGCAGCTGTGGGCAACTGGTGATTGGCACCCTCATCTCGACAACACGCTCCTCATGCATCACGTCTCATGCAGAGTTTTTTGGTGAAAGGTCAAATCACCCAGATGACTCAGCCCCCCACCACCCAGATTTGGCACCCTGCAAATTCTGGCTTTTCTTAAAACTAAAATCACCTTTGAAAGGGAAGAGATTTCAGACCATCAAGGAGATTCAGGAAAATACAATGGGCAGTAGGTGGTGATTGGGAGAACTGTGTGAGGTCCTACTTTGAAGGGAATGGAGGTGTCATTGTCCTGTGTACAGCATTATTTGTATCTTGTATCTTCTTCAACGAATGTCTCTATTTTGCATATTACATGGCTGGACAGCTTCTGGACAAGACTCGTATATAGTGACCAAGACTCATGTCATTAGTTACTTTTAAAATTGAAATAGGCCTGTGCCTTTCTTGACACATCAATCATAATTACTTTTCTCAACTGCTAGTTTCTATTTCATGCCAGAAAAATACTTGCTAAGAAATTCACCTTTTAGATTATTCACTTAGCTTGAGTCTGCACAATGACGGAACCCAGCTCACCAATCTTGAAGGATGGGATCTCGGATGGCTTATATGATTATTGACAAATTACCTTCCGATTTCAGTGAGGGATAATCAACACTGTCACCAAGAGGCACTAAGTAATAAGGGATTTTGATCCTTTGGTCCATCACTCTGGAATTTATGAGACTGCCAATACTTCATGCTGAAAACCCAAGGGACAGGGTTTTCTTTTTAAGCTAGGGTCACTTTCTTCCTCATTGTATCCTCTGCTTCTAGAATAGTACCTGGCACACAGTAGGTGTTTACAATATGAGTATTGTAGGAGGGAATAAAAAAGTGATCAAGAGAATGACCCAACCATGAAAGTGGGTGCCACTGTGAAGAGTGGGTGACTTGAGGAGGAAGGAGAGAGAATTTGATAACAGGCAATATAGATACCACGTTGCCATTAGCTACTCCCTGCCCCTCAGCTAAGAGTACATCTTTCAGAAGAAATCATTGAGAAGAGCATGAATTAATCACCAACAGATGTCACTGTAGCGATAGAGTATCAACAAGTGGCCTTAAAATACAACCATTTTCCCAATGCTATATTACACTGAGTTCATCAGAATGGACCTTTTCTCTCTTATGCTCACAAATCTGTACTCTGGCCTTAACACTCCAGTTAGGCAATTTCAAACGAATATCTTCATCAACAAAGCAAGTCAACAGTTAGCATTAACGCAAGCTCTGGAACACTCTTGTTTTCTGCTCTTAGTTACCACCAACCCCCCACTCCCCAAAGACTGCAGACCCAAGATAAGATCCTCGGGCTTTGAATTGATGGAGAAAATTCTCTTACTCTTTTTGCTATTTAGATAGAACTGGTAGAACACAAACAGTTTTTCACTTTACAAATGCATACATTTCCTAGCTTTTTTCTATAGTCCTAGACCTGACTGCCTGCCCCAAAAGGCAAACTTCTGGGCTCTGATAGTACATAAGAATGTGTGCAGTTTACCTGGACAGTCAGCTACCGAGATGCACCAGTCAACATTCTGAACACTACACCTGAACTCTCAGTTCATTCAATGGTGAGCGGAATTGAATTCATTCTCCTATCCCGATCCCTTTCACTAGGCTTTTTACTCCCTTGAATCAGTGTGTTACAACATCTAAGAGAAATGTGTCAGAATACTCTCTTCAAGCCCCCAAGCTGAGCTGCAGACGTTGTAGAGGGTGCAGGATTAGGGAGGAACAAGACTCATAGAATAACTGCACTAAAAACCACGGACGATGAAAGAGAACAGTTAGGAGCAGGAAGAGAAATGGGTGTGAAGGAGGAAAATAATAGAGAACAGAAGTGAGAAGGAGCGAGAAAGGGAGGGCGCAGGGCAGAGCCGGGGAGACAGAGCCTGAGAAGGCGAGCGCGGTGTGAGCAGAAGGGCATGCGGGGCTGGTATAGAACCTAATACTAGGTACATTAGTGACCCAACAATATTTTTCTATTTTACCGTGTGATCACCCCACTAACTCTAGCAATCATCCATCACTGCATAAGTTCGCCACAATATTATTGACTAAATTCCCCTTTCCACCCACCTCTGCACGCCCTCCCTTCTGGTAACCACCCCTGTGGTCTCTGTTTCTAGGAGTCTGTTCTTGCTTTGTGTGTTTTGTTTTGTTTTCCATGTATAAGTGAAACCATATGGTATTTGTCTTTCTCTGTCTGACATTTCACTTAGCGTAATATCCTCTAGATCCATCCATGGTGTTGCAAATGGCAAGATTTCACTCTTTTTCACTGCTGCACAATGTTCCACTCTGTACACGTAGCACATCTTTATCCATTTGTCAGTGGTGAACACCTCACTTGCTTCCGTACGTTGGCTATAGTGAATAATGCTGCAATGAGCACAAGGGTGCCTATATCCTTTCAAATTAGTAGTCTCGTTTCCTTGGATAAATACCCAGAAGTGGGATAGCTGGATCACACGGTGTATCTAGTTTTAGTTTTTGGAGGAATCGCTGGCTTCTGAGCTGGCTCAAGTCAATAGTCACTTGGCAGGTGTGTTTGAGAAATCCGCTCAGGGCAAATACCCTCCTTAGAATGATGGCCCCTCATCCCAACTGGGTGGCACGTGGTACCAACACTGCTTTCCCAGGATCCAGGGCACTTTAGGGAACCGCCTTCTGCTCCATTCTGGGACTGCCAGACCATTCCCATTAAATATTTATCCATTGGGGCGCTTGTGTTTAAAGAGGAACCAGTGAGCGCTCTCTCAAGGGAACATTTAAAACTGCCAACTGCGCTCCCTCTTCTCAAGAATTAGAAACTAGACTGTTTTTTAGAAAACATTACTTTGAAGCAGAGTCAGGCAAAAGAACATGCCTGACAAATTTTTAAATGTTCCATTCCGTTAAAGCTAGCTCACAAAATCTAAGCATAACCTAAAATCTGGTCTTCTCGCAATTCCAAATATATTTCAGAAATGATCTCTCATCACAAAATAAGATTATGGCTCATAAAACAAAATATACTTGTGGGGATTTTATATTTGCAAAGGGAGTATAGCAAAAAAAAATTACTAAGCTATGTCCCTCTGCTTTGACTGAAAAATAACTCAAATAGACCCTTTAAAATACACAAAATAGTCCTTTGAAAAGTGAATTAAGCAGTTTCTAACACTCACATTTTCAGTTAAAATGTACTAATCTATAACGTTATTAAATTAAAGCTTCTTTAATGGTATACAACAATTCTATTTAAATGTACTCAATTTAATTGAAAGATAATTCATTAAACTTCATTTAAATAGCATGACTTATGACTAGCTGCCTAATGAATGGTAGACGTTTTTATTTCTAGTACACCAGGTCCTTCCACAAGTGAAGGCAGGGCTGAACATGTAATCCTCCTGAAAGGGCCCAGTGCTCTGCTCTGCGTATGGACTGTTTCACAGTACAGACCTGCCCCTCGTCGCCAACAAAAATCTCTACACACACACTTTCCCTCACATATGTACGGGGGAAATGCAGGCAGATTTTCCAAAAAATAAAAACAAAAAAGCAAATGGAGAATGATGTACAGGAGACCCAAACTGTTCTAGTACATTTACCGCGCAGTCAAGTGAGATGTTCAGACACAGAACGCCCTCGAGTCTCCCCTGGCCCCTCCTGTAACTTCTGAGTGGTCTCAGTTGAATGAGCGTTAAAGCAGTTAGTTGGACCACACCTGGGCGTGAGCTAACGACACTGTATTTGCACTTCACCGCGCGGAATCCCTTTTCTTAGGACCCACTAGAAACACTTCTTTAAAACATGAGAGGCCAGAAAAGTGCTCTCTGAGACACCGTTGCTTTCAGCCTCATGGATGCAGGAGATGATGCAGAATTCATTGTTCCCACTTCACTGTCTTCTTTAAATCTGAGGGGCACGTTTCCAACTACCTTGGAAAACGGCAGGCCCTTCTGAAATACATTTCAGTATGTTAGCTAACCTCAGCTTCTTTTTATTGTTCCAGCCGAAATTCCTTTCTGTTTGACCTGTTTTCATTTGTAATCCTTTCCACACCTTAGATATTTATGAGTGGCTCAGATCTTTTTTTGGAGCAAAGTTGGGTTACAGTTCTTTCAGCCAGCATGTAAATATACTTTTTAGAATTTTTACGCAAAAAGATTCTGCCATGCTTCTGCCAGCTCTCCGTCCATACATTTTTCTCCAGAATTTTCTGTGCCTAAATTGCCTTTCTCAAAAATCATCCCTATGTTCACTCTCTTGGTCATTCATATTTTCAAAGAAAGATAAGAGATGCAATTTCCTAAAGACACAGCAAGAATAATCAAGCCCCTACTCATATCTAGACATCTAGCTCTTGTTCTCCATAAATTTGAAAACTGAAGTTAATCATTTCTTTGATTTTTTTAAGATTTTATTTATTTATTTTTAGAGAGGGAAGGGAGAGAGAAAGAGAGAGAGAGAGAGAGAAACATCAATATGCAGTTGCTGGGGGCTGTGGCCTGTAACCCAGGCATGTGCCCTGACTGGGAATCGAACGTGCGATGCTTTGGTTCGCAGCCCACGCTCAACCCACTGAGCTACGCCAGCCAGGGCTCATTTCTTTGATTTTGTGTAAAGCTATTGAATAACCTTTGAAACTTAGTATTGAGCCTCTAAAATGTTCCACAGGATGTCTCAGAGAGTTTGTGTTGGATGCACAAAACTCTCCCTAAAATGTTTGTATTCGTGTGCTGAATAGACAATTTATTACTTAGGTCTTTTTCAAAAAAAAAAAAATCTTCATTTATTCACTCAAATGTTTAAGTATATTCTATGTCTCCAAAGGTGTTGAAATGTTGGAATCTGCAAAGGTAACAGATAGGTATAAACAGATGAACTACAATACATACAATTCAAATAATAGAGATATTAATAATACAGAGATAAAATGCCTCGAAACTCCAGAAACAAGGACAGTCATGGGGGGGGGGGGGGGGGGTACATTGTACAAAGAAAGGTAAATGAAGAGAGAAAAGATTAAGAGAAAGCAAGACACGTGAAAAGGGTTTCTTCTTGTGAAGGTTTCTGCCACCAGTGTTTGCAGCATGTTGCGCCCTAATGTCCTTTCCAGCTAGCCCTGACCTTCCAGGCGGCATTCTACAGAAGGTCGGTTTTAACACCTCTGGCCCTTCTGTGGAGACAAGGGGGTTGTCTCCCCCTGTAGGGGGTCAGGGTGGGAGGGGAAGGTGCCGGGGAGCCTGCAGCCCTCCTGCCGCTCACTGGCGGGAGGACCCCAAGGCCTTGGCCTTGGCCTCTGCACTTTGGATGCCAGCAGAGGAGGGTCGGTATCTCGGTCTATACATGAAGGAGAAGAAAAGCCTCTTTCACAGAAGGAATCATGAAAAAATTAAAGTGAGATCTGCAAGAAAAGCAGAAGAGGCAGCACCATGAATCTGAATTAGCTGGATATGTGAAATAGTAGACACTATTAGGACAAGCTAGAAAACCAAGGGGAAAAAAAGGCTGAAAGAAAAGTTCCCAGTTTTCTAAAATAGAACTGCTAGTCTTTTCTCCTTGAAAAAAATCATTGGACTCTTTCACTTTAAATTGAAATGGAAAGGGGCTTCCTGTCGCAAACGGCAGTTTTAACCATGACGTCACTACGCAATAGTGTGCAGCAAGAAGTTAAGTGCGTTGCCAAGCAGTTTATTTAATAATAAATAAATGTTAGCAAAGTTTGCAACGGATATATTTTTTAAAAAACTGTAGACTCTAGACAAGTTTTTCACTGTATTACGAACATTCTCACTCTTACAACTGGCGGGATGGTGTGGCCCCCCGGAATGAGAACACCCCGTGGAGTCACAGCAGGAAATGTGCAGAAAGGGCCACAAGCACTCGGAACAAAGAATGCTCTGTGGCCACTGCAGTTGGTGACAGATCAGCTGGAGTAAAACAAGGCACCGCAGGAAATTATTTTTACTTACCTCCATTGTCCTCTTCAAGAATGCATATTTTAAAAGGAGACAAATGATTATATTAAATATTATTGCTCTGGCATTTTACAAATACATCAAACAATGATGAAAATTAGATTACAAACTTCCTGGTAGTAATTCCAACTACCCTCATTCACCAAACTAAAGTTCCGATTATCACTGACTAACTTGCAAACACAGTTTCATAGGTGTTTTTTAAATGCCCTAAAATTTTAGACCATAATATAAATGTTTCAGTTAGAAAAGTTGAGAAAGATGGACACCCCAGGCAAGACAAAATGAACGTATCAGCCTAATCAATGATGTAAAACGTAAGACAGGAACCACGATTAAAAGAACTCTCAAGGCAATTGATCAATCCTACTACAGCCATGTGCCACTTAACCACAGGGACACGTTCTGAGAAACGCATGGTTAAGTGCTTTCATCGTGGCGCCATCCCAGAGAGAACTACACAAACCCAGATGGCGCAGCCCACGACGCGCCTAGGCTGTGTGGCCCAGGCTGCTGCTCGCAGGTTACGAGCCCGTAAAGCACATCACCGCACAGAACAACACAAGGTTACATCAGGCACAAGAGAAAATGATGCAGTCCAGACGCACAGTCACAGGAGATGTATGAGACTGCGGCCAGTGTAACTCGGCACACCGCTTCACAGCAAAGATTTTTCCTGTAAGTAGAAAAAAGTGCATAAATAATGACAAGGGGCTTCAGCATCATGGCCGACCGAGAAGACTCCATTGTTTCTCCCCTTAAATTTACAATAAGTCAGACGACTGTCACTCAACAAAGGCTCCTGCATCCAACACACAAGCGTCAGGAAGATGCACGCATCAGGACATCTGAAAGAGGGCCCATTGGAACAAGCAGAGAAGTAGGTGAGAACAGGGATGGCGGCCACAGATGCATTTCAGAGTCCACCTGGGCAGTAGTGATGGAAGTTGAGCTGCAGCCCCCACTCTGTAGCCTCAACCATAAGAGGGGCAGAAGCAGTTTTACTCCTGGAAAGGTGACCGTCCATACCACCTCCCTACCCTGGCAGAACCAGGTACAGCCGGCTGGGACGCCGTAAACAACCAGCAGTGCCATCAACAGCCATGACGGGAAGGGGTGGAGCCACCGATAGCAGCCTTGCCTCCTCCACCCAAAACACACCCCAGATAGCCTGGTCAAGTCAAAACCACTGCAGGAAAAGGAGGTGACTCTCTTGGAACTGCAATGCCAGTTCTCCACCCTGCACCAAATTCTGCCACCACAGTGTTGGTGCTCCGTAATCAAGGTCACTGGTCATAAAGAGGACACCAATCATCCCAGGGGTTATGTAACACTTTCTCCAACTGAAGCAACACAGCTCCACCACAAACCAAGAGATACAAAGAGCCCAGGTGAGAGGAAAAAAATGCACTATGACACTATCTAATGAAAAGCAAAAGAAAGTCCCCTACCCATCAACCTGCTGAGTCATTGAGAATAAAAGAGCAGATAAACAAGAAGTCAGTATCTCAAATGCACAGACAAATAAACACTCCATCAAATACCATGAACAACAAGGTAACTCTGGAACACAGAAATAAAATGAAGTCTCCAGACACCACAGCCATGGAAGACCAACTTCAAAGACAGAGCATTCAAAATTGCAGTTATGAAGAAACTCAAAGATACATTGAATATAAGAAAACTCAGAAAGGCAGTTCAAAGAGCTCAGGAACAAAATTAATGAGCATAGAGAGTACTTCAACAAAGATACTGAACATACAAAGAAAGAAACAAACTCTGGAGCTGAAGAGCTCAGTAAATGCCACGAGGGACGCATTGGAGAGCACTGGGAATAAAGAAGTCCAAATGCAAGAGAGAATTTGCAAACTTGAAGACGGAAACACAGAAATGCCCCAAGAGAAAGAAGACAGAGAACAGAACTAAAATGAAAAAAACACTGTGAGAACTATCTGACTACATTAGAAAGAGCAGCCTCAGGATAGTGGGTATACCAGAAGCAGAAAACAGGGAGAAGAGAACTGGGAACCTACTCAAAATAATTATTGATTCGAACTTTCCGAGCCTACCATATGACCTAGTAATTCCTCTCCTGAGTATCTACGCAACAATTTGACAACACTAATTGATAAAGATACACGCACCCCTATGTTCAACGAAGCATTATTTACAATAGCCAAAATAATGGAAACAACCCAAACACACTTCAGTGGTGACTGGATAAAGATGCAGCACACAGATGCAATGGAATACTACTCAGCCATGAAAAAGGTGAGATGTTGTCATTTGTTACACCTTGGATGGATCTTGAGGTTACTTTGTTAAGTGAAATAAGTCAGACAAAAAAAGAATAAAAACTGTATGATTTCATTCACATGTGGGATATTAAAGAAAAAGCAACAAAAGAAATAACTTTTTACAAAAAGCTCATAGATACAGACAATAGAATGGTGGTTACCAGAGGGAAATGGGGTGGGGACAGGACAAAATGCACAAAGGGGGTCAAGTATATGGTGACAGATGACCAGACGTCAGGTGGTGAGCGCATGAGGGACTCTGCAGACATATTTCAAAGTCGTGCACCTGAAATTTATGTGTCACCCCAATCCAATTAATAGAAAATTAAATAATTAAATGATGATAAATAGCATAGTACAGGAGTAAACACATAAACCAGTAAGTCATCATGATCAAGTACGGTGTGCCGTACACAATGGTATGGGCTGTACTTGGACACAGGAGGCAGTGCGACAGGTTTGCTTCTGCCAGCATCACCGCCCACATGCAGCTGGGCTGCAGGACAGACAGCATTCTCACGGCTGCAGCATCACTCCGGGATAGGAACTTTGCAAGCCTACCGCTCTATGTGTGGCCCGTCATTCACTGAAACATCATCATACGCACAACTGTATATCAACACCTGGCTACTTCCTACTGGGAATTAATTTTTAACGTAAACCAATAGAGCAGTGTTGAATGGGATCGATACTTTTAGTTCTGTGCTTTTCCCTTTGAAACGAAATATGCCTCCAGGTGCTGCGTTTGTCCTCAAGTGTTAAGTTAGAATCCCCTCATCTCCGAAGATCTGTGCATCAAAGAAGTCTGTCTTGGCCCTCGATCGATTGTACTCTGTGTTAAGACACTCAGAGCCCCGTGTGGGACAACGTCTCCTACATCCTGTCTCTCATATGGTGTCGCTGTCGGGAGCTACAGTCCACCAGGTGCACACGGAACCTCAGGGGGTGGCTGCAGCTGCACGCTGTGGGTCTCCTACTTCAGCATAAACGGCAGTAACTGGACAGCCCCAGGGTCCTGACCCCAGAATTCCTACCCAGCAGCCTGGATGGTGGAGCAGGAAAATTTTTTGTTTAACAAGCCTCCTGGGGATTTTCCCGGTTATCTGCAGATGATAATCTAAGATATACCTTGAAGAAAAATGCAACCTCACTACCCAGGGAGCACACTGTCACACACAGTCACACACTGTCAGAACATCCACTGTCCCGGGGGGGCCTACCTGTTTCAGCATCCTTGGGCCTGCGTTCTTCACCAGGAGCGTCGGGTGGTGGCCAGACAGACGGGACTCGCCTGGGGAACTGCCCTTCTGTGTAGTCCAGTGAGTGTGTGGGCTGACTAACAGCAGCCCAGGTGTAAAGTTGATCTTGCTATATTTAAATATAAAAAAAAAAGTGTAAAGTTATTAATTCGATCACAAAAATGCCATCATCTTGACTGATATACGGCAACATCATTTCTAACGTAAATATATGGGTGGGATGTGTGGATACAGGGGTGGTTGACAGTCGTGAGAACGTGAGACAGAGTTTATTCTTGTTTTATTTATTAATTATTATATTATTTATTGGTATTACAACTGTAAACCTACTTTTGTCCACCCCAGTATATATAGAAAACATTAAATCCTATTCAATGCAGAGTTTTAACACACATTCTTTCATTCTGTCATTTCATTTCTTAACATGCTTGTCTCGATTTCTTTTTCATAGAGAAGTGGAAATGTTTCCTTGGATGTGGAGACGCCATGTGGGCCCACAGGGAATTATGAAATCCGAATATCCAGACACTTAACAGGAGAACTTCTTGGACGAGCATCTTTCATCCATTTGAACATGCTGTCCCTTTAAAATCTGTTTAAACACTTGAGGCAAAGTCCAAGGACAGGCTGTCCTTGGGCACCACAGGACATAACAGCTTCCTGGCCTTCCACACAAAAGGCCCAGGAAACCAACTTATCTGGGGTGC
This sequence comes from Tonatia bakeri, assembly GCA_004024845.1. NCBI lineage: Eukaryota > Metazoa > Chordata > Mammalia > Chiroptera > Phyllostomidae > Tonatia > Tonatia bakeri. The sequence continues at coordinate 35,467 of PVIA01009828.1, read as the reverse complement.
AGACCGGGAACTGTTTGGGAGGGAAACCATGAAAAAGGAAACGCAGCTGCCAAGATTGAAAGAACTGGATGGGGATCTGCTGGCCAAGCAAGGTCCTCACAGCCACAGACCAGCAGGATCTGGGCAGAGCAAGAAGTCTCGGCACCGCACCTACTGCCAAGGAGCGAAGTGTAAATCTCACGAAGGAGGCCGCTTTGAGGCCCTATAAACGCCTTGGAAAACTGCTCGCTCGGATTCCAGAATGAATAACATGTTTCCTGATAGGATGTGTGCTCTCGTTCCAGAATGCCGTGAGAGCAGCAGAGTTCTCCTGGCCTGGGCGCTGACTGGCACTGCCCTTTGCACTCAACGAACCCTGCAGCCCAGTCTCAACTGCCGGGCACATCTCTCTGTCTGTGGCATCGCTGTTCAACATTTCGGGAATGCCTCTGGTATTTTTCCCAAGTGGTGTATACAAGCTCCTTGCGACCAGTTATCATATCCTGTATCCCCTTGTTTTCTTTAGGATATTATAACAGACACACAGTGAGTAGTGAAGAACTACAAGAGTCGAGGTCAATAAAAGTTGTCTTTTAACAAATCAAATCATTGCTTTGTATCTCAGTTCAGAGATGTGTTGCCCATAGCAACACGCCACTCCCTTAAATCCTGAAGGCCTGTTTTGACTTTGGCTGAAGTGGCTAATTTAGTCCTGTTAAAGAAAACAAATACAGGCTTTCTACAAAGGCATATAGGGAGATTTAAAATCACAACCTAAGCCCTGGCTGGTGTGGCTCAGTGGATTGAGTGCCAGCCTGCAAACCAAAAGGTCTGTGGTTCGATTCCCAGTCAGGGCACAGGCCTGGGTTGCAGGTCAGGCCCCCGGGAGGGGGCTCATGAGAGGCAACGGACTGATGTACCTCTGGCATGTCGATGTTTCTCTCCCTCTCTTCCTCCCTCCCTTCCCCTCTCTCTAAAAATAAATAAAAGCTTTTTAAAAAATCACAACTTAAAATTGGTGTAAATAAACCACAAGATAAAAAGGAAAAAATGTTACTTTCAACAAGTGTTCTCTCATCTTTATAAACTGAGTTATAAATAATAATCCCCCAGATAACTCAGCGCTACAATACGCAAATGCTTTATTCTCAAGGGCCCCCTAGAAAGCACTAACGCTCACAGTTAGGCATTCTGAGAGCTCTTGACGCAGATTGTTATAGCCAAGAGGAGGGTCTGGGTATCACCTGCAGGTATTTCAGGCTAATATTCTTCTGATAGTGCTCTACGCAAGAACATTCCACAGGTCTGTACGATAAAGCAAAATCACAATTACTCCCTGAGAGGACTGCTGCCCTGCTCTTGGCTGTTCCTGTGACGGACTCATCAATGAATGGAGATGGGATGTTCATACTCATGGGGATAAATCTGAGTTGGGGTTTCCCACTTCCTAGTAAGCGGCCAGAACTGCCCCAGCACAGAGGCCAGTGAATCTATATTTGAGCGGTAAAATATAGTAACTACATCCCAGACAATCCAAGAAGCTCAACCTCCCGTCAAGCATCAAAAGTTTGCCTGAGGGGAAAAAGTGTTTTTTGAAAAAAAAAATGCCTAAAGGCATGCAGTTCACCTATTTCTTTACAGATACTCTGAAATCTACCCCCAGAATGCACAGGGAAAAACCTGTGGCCACCAGCAGAGGGCTCTTTACTGCCACCTGCTGATCCTGGCCTGGAACTGCTTCAACTGCACTGCGCTTGGCTGGGACCTGGAAGACTAGAAGACTACTACCAGCCCTGAAGGAGACTGCTGAAAACCTCCCGCACGATACACAGTGTTTGGATAGCAGAAGACCAATATATTTCTGACTTTAGAACGCCCAAGCTTCATCTGAAGAGTTAAAGACTTGGATGGCATTTTGAGTTTATTTGTGCTTTTTCGAGTCTTACGGACCATTGTGTTTGCTTTGGGATTTGGCTACCAGAAAATCTGAAATGAGTATACATCCCACCTGCCGCGGGTTTGGGGGTTCTAGGACTATGTCTTCAACTGGCCACATTCCTGGTTCTGTTTTATGTTCCATTTCAGTTTTGTTTCCTTTGCCAAATCTAAACAACCTTCCCACGTGCGTTTTAGTTGGATATGGCAAACTGATTCTACAATTTATATTGCAAGGGCTTAAAATGGCCACGATAATCTTTTTTAAAAATCGCAGTAAAAACACTCACTATCCCAGATACTAAGTCGTACTCCAGTGACTACTAATGAAGCAGTCCCATTTTTGTGCAACAATGTACAAACACACAAAGGGATAAAGACCCTCCACCAGACTCTCACCTCCAGAGACAAAATGTGACATTTATCTGACATACATAAAACTTCTTTCTTCTGGTTATATTTATAGAGGATGTTATTAACCACACTTTGAATACTATTGATCCAAATACTGTTGAAATCAGTTGGGGAAAAATTACCACATGAGTTCTCTTTGCCATGCACCATGAACACAGGGCTTGGTTGGGGAATTTGGGGTAATCACAGGAGAATGAGAAAAAGAATTAATAATTCAAAGGATAAATAAGACATATAATATTAAACACACAAATGTGGTATTAATTAGCTCAGTTCTCATGAGATGTTACATCTGATTTGAAACCCATAAGTTAGCAATATTCAGCCTATCATTGCCTCAACTAGACGGTGTAAGAGAATGTGAGCAAAACGGGGTGCATTAGGGGTTCAAAAGAAAGTTAATAATTAGCCAGTTACTGGACGGGTGTTCTGGTCACACAGTGCCCTCACAGGACAGCTGGCCTGGACCGTGGGACATCCTCTCAGTAGATAGATCAAATGTGGTCATGAGAAAGAGGTGCAGTTATGTGATTTTTAAAAGAATTTGACCTACATTTACAAGTCCATTTCTGTTCAATTTGACATCTTATTACTCAAGTCTAAAATGTCTCTTTCCTCATGATACATTAGGGAGAAAATACATCTAAACAACCTTGCATTCATAAGAATATCATTATGTAACATGGATAATGCTCTGAACATCATACCTGAGGAGGCCAGCTGACTACACAAGGTCACAGCAAATGCAGAAAAAGAAAGCCAGGTTTGCCTACATCCCACTAAACATATATGCTTTCCTGTAATATGGAACTTATACTCTCAGACCTTAAAAACCACATTTAAAAAAAATCAAAGCTGAATATCATTTGGCCGTATTAAATCTTTCACACATTTTCTAGCATTATCCAGCTGAAAGAAATAGAAGAGGTAGAATCTTGCAGCAATTAAGAGGATACTTCTGAAGTTTAAAAGTTACTTCAATCCCTACTTGCTACTCTTAGGTTTGAACAAGGTAATCTGCCCGAACTGCAGTTTTCCCTCTGTGAAATGAACACGAGGTAATTTCTGCAAATCCCAGTGTCTCCAGCTCTAGTAAGGGTTCGATGAATAGCACCACCTACAGTTACTAATAATAGTAGATATTATACTAATGTACCACTTTCTCATTCAGGAGACCGTCTATTATAACTCCTCAGGAAAAGATAAAAATAAGTCACAGATTGTAACAGTGCAAAAGCTATTACTGCAGTGAAGGAAAGCATGAAACTAATGCCTGGTGACTAAGAAGGCAGCGCTTGAATGAAGCAACCCCCTCCCACAGATTATGCACTGCCCCACACACGCTTCAGTTCTCAGGGCCAATTCACTGTGAGTGGCTGCTTCACGCCGGATACACTGGGAAGTGTGACCCAGTCATCCACCTTCCTACAGCTTCGGAAGACAGTCATCCTGTAAAGGATTAGCTTTATAAAGTACAGCTGTGTAAGGGAAAACAAAATTTGACCTGGTAAACAATATACAGTATTAGGTAAGTCTTCAGTTTTATAAAGTCAATAGTTACATGTCTTCTAGCATGAAAAAAGTATTTTCAGCTTTCACTTTCTAGAGGTCAGCAAGTACAATAAAAGTAAACACTCTCAGAATTCTCACCACAAGGATAAATTTATTTTCTTTTTATCGTATATCTATAAGATGATGGTTGTTAATTAAGGCTATTGTGGTAATCATGTCACAATATATGTAAATCTAACCATCATGTTGTACACCTTAAACTTACACAGTGATGTCTGTCAATTATTTCCCAATGAGTAAGTAAACTTAAAATTGAAAATATGTATTGTTCTGCCACTTTTTCTAAAGCTTTCAAAAGCCTCCTCAAGCACAAAAAAAAATATTTTGCTTTTTTCTACACCTTATTTTTCTTCTCATTCCCCCTGTATATTCTTACTCAGATAATTAACAATTGCATCTATAAATCTGACACACACATCACTTGCTCCGTGATTCCTAATAACCTGCCGATGCTCTAGTTTCATCTTCTCGGTCAAAACATGTTGCTTTGTCTTTTTTGGATGAAGGTTCTGACAAACCTCTTCTATTTGCTCCCATTTGAAAGTGGATTAGTTCTCCCACCATCCTGGGGCTAGCTCCAGCCTGCTGCTGCTGAAAGGGTTAAAAAAAAATGTCCCTGCTTCGAAGCAAGTTCAGGGTCTCTATGTCAGAGACATAGCTGTATCCATTACTGGAGCGAGTTTCCTGACTCAGCACCTCGCCAGCACTTCTCTGGAAAATGCAGCCAGTGCAACATGGATGAATTAAAAAGGAAACTCCTCTGGAGAGACTTGTGTCTTCAATGAATCAATAATCAGTAAATTTAAAGGTAATCAATAAATGTTAAGTATCCTAAAATAAAATTGCAGTGACTGGTTTGGAATCTAAACAGATGGTTTTGATCTGCCTCAAAGTAGCTGAATGTTTCCTTCTGCACTGGCCTCTTTTCAGCAATATACATCCACAAAAGTCCAAAGTTTTAGCCGCTATTTAAAAAAGGCACCCGATCAGGTTTGATGTGCCTGCATCCAGATGGTCGGCATTTTTTTATAACGTACCTAAGGAGTTCCCTTTATGGGCTAATTGTTCATCAAAATATGTGCGAGGACCAATGACAAATTACCCGATAAAACACCTCACAAGTGTGACATCAGTCATCTGGGGGCATGAGAAGACCTCCAGGTTCCTCCCCTCCGAGTTACAACAAGATGGACAGCTGCCATCCATGAAAAGGTTCTCTGCTCATTGCATCAACAGGCCTGCAAGATAGGCACATGGAGACACCTGAAAGTGGGCATGCCCAAGCAAAAGGGGACCCAGAAGGGCGGGAAGAACAGAGATGGAAGCCGCACACAGCCCAGTGCTTGCTGCCGTGGCCCCAGAAGACAGGATAGCATCGAGGCGTCGGGGAGCAACTCCCACTGGGCTAACCGGAGGGGCAAAGACGGTGACCCAGGCCAGGTGGCCAGCACACAGTGAGGTTGGGCCGAGAGTCAGATGCACAGAAGCAGCACAAAGGACGGCCGCATTCCACCGCCCAGCAGCACTGAACAAAGGAGTCTGCAGGTGCAGGAGCCCGCCCAACCCACCTTCCCGTGCCCCGCCGAACAAAAGAATCCTCACGTGATAGATGTAGAAAGGGCTTCAAAAACTTTACAACTTACGTGGTCAGAGCTCATTGTGACTAAACCCATTGGAGAGAAGAGAGCTGTGGACACACAAACCCGCTTCCCCCACACCCACCCCTTCACCAGCCGTCTTGGCCCCACCCGGCGGAGGCGGCTGGGTCAGTTCAGACAGAGCGGCTCTGCTGGAGGCTTCTGCTACAGGAAGGCGGCGCCACAAATGCACAGGCCAGGGAGCTCGAGGCTGCCCCTGCCAGCCCACCGGGGCGGCGGCCTAGAGACCGAGGCCGCCCGATTGTAAAGGGGATGGTGCCCTCCTCCGGGGATACAGGGCATTTTTCACAGCCAAGCGATGCCACCCTACAGAGATGCCAGAAGCCCCAGGAGTGCAGGTAAGAGAAAATAAAAACGTGTGCTTGGACACCACCTCCTGGAAAATGAAAGACCTCTACTAATCCACCTGCTAGAGTGAAGTGTCACACACTTAGAAAAAAGATCTCTCCCTTCAAATGCCCAGGCAGAGAAATACTCCATCAAGAACAGAAGATAACCAAGGTAACAAGGGAATTCAGAAACAAAATGAAAACTCTGCAGAGAATAAACTTAAGGACATGGAAGATTTGATTTATATGACAGAGTATTCAAGATTGCCGTTCTGAAAAAACTTCAGTGAGGTTCAAGAAAACTCAGGAAAGCAATTCAACAAGCTCAAAAATAGAAACAACGGACATTAAGGAGTACTTCACCAAAATGATTGAAAATATAAAAAAGAGGCAAATTCTGCAGCTGAAAAACACAATAAATGTGATAATAGTGAGCTTGGGAAATAGAGCAGACCAGCTGTAGGAAAGAACTGGGGATATCAGAGGTAGAAATCTAGCCCTGACCTGTGTGGCTCAACTGACTGCGTGTCGTTCCACAAACCAAAAGGTCACCGGTTCGATTCGTGGTCAGGGCACATGCCTGGGTTGACTGAGGGTTCCGTCCCTGGTCGGAGCATAATGAGAGGCAACCAATCAATGTTTCCCTTTCACATCGATGTTTCTCTCCCTCTCTTTCTCTCTCCATCTCCCTCTCTCTAAGAATAAATCAATAAAATCTTTTTTTTTTGGAGAAGGAGAAACCTAGAAATGACTCAGGTAGAAGAAGAGAGACAATTGAGAATTTTAAAAAAGAAAGAAAGAACTCCACAAGAACTATCCTACACCATTTGAGAGAGCCATATGAGAATAATGAGTCTATAAGATCAGAGTAGAAGGGAGCAAGCAGTTTATCCAAACAAATAACCAACAAAAACTCCACAAACCTATGGAAAGAACTGGATCCTCACATCTGAGAAACTGACAGAACACCTAATCATCTCAATCCAAAAAGGCCTTCTCCAAAGCATGTTGTTAAAACCATCAAAACTGAATGGCAGAGAAAGAAGTCTCCAGGCCAGGAAAGAGACGACAGTAGCCTATAAACAAAACCCCATTAGATTACATTATCACTGGATTTTTTTTTTTTTCAGGAGAAACCCCACAAGCTAGAAGAGAGTAGAATAAAATATTCAGATTATTGAAAGAGGAAATCACCAGCCAAGAGTAATATATCCAGTAAAGTTGTCCTTTAGATAGGAAGAAATAAAGGTTTTTCAAGACTATAGAGGCTGAAGGGATTTACTGCTGTAAGGCCTACGTTATAAGAAATGACAAAAGGTGCTCTTCTGCCTGAAACCAAGGGACAAAAGGATACAAAAATGGGATCAAGATGACTGACAGACAGAAGCAGGGAAGTGCAACTCTTGTTAAAAACAGGACATGAGCTCTGGCTGGTGTGGCTCAGTGGACTGAGCGCCAACCTGTGAACCAAAGGGTCACCGGTTCCATTCCCAGTCAGGGCGCATCTCTGGGTTGCAGGCCAGAGCAGGACGGCGGTCATTGCCGAGAAGAAGTGAGGCGTCTGCAAGAGGGAGGGGCTGATCAGGCAGTGGGGCAGGAAAGAGATGGCAGACAGCTCAGACTGGGCCTCCTAAAGGCTCCTCGGGCCCTAGCTGAGTGATTCAGTTGGTTGGAGCATCATTCTGTGCGCTAAATGGTTGCAAAAGTTTGTGGGTTTGATCCCAGGTCAGGGCACATACCTTAATTGTAGGTTCAGTCACTGGCCAGGGCACCTATAGTAGGCAACCAATAGACCAGTCAATGTTTTCCTTTCTCCCCCCACCCCTTCTCTCTCTAAAATCAATAAACATATCCCCGGATGAAATTTTTTAAAAAATCAGTGGGCCTCATGGCGACTGTTTTGTGGCTCACTCCAGTGATTGCCGAGTCCAACCAAGGAGAAGAGGAGGGTTGAGGGGTAAGGTAGAAACCCCAGAAAGTCAAAAGGCTGAAAAACGATCTGACAGTAGCAAGCTTATCTCTGCACAGATCTGCAGAGGAAAGCAGACAGCGCTCCAGAAACAAAAGTTCCTAAATGTGTGTTCTAGCGGATGTTAGTGTCCAGGGATGCTACGCGTGCCTGACCCTCCGGCTCACACCAGAAGCAGGCACAGGACACAAGGCCATTGTGCTGAGGACTCCAGTCACAGGGGAGCAGGCCCAGAAGAGAGGGGGCTGACGGAAGTTACCATATGACATCACAGCTGGAACCCACACACACATGCCCTGGCTCCTGGCACTATGGGATTAAAAGATCCTAAGGGAACAACGACAAAGGAGTGAATTTCAAAAACTATGGTCGGACAAAAGAAAGCCAAGTGTGAGTTAAGGAAAGAAGTAAAATAAATATTTTGAGGTGGGGCGAACTTGTTTTTTAAAATGAGCTCACAGGATTCAAGGGACCCGGAGAAGAGCATGCACGTTCAGACTGGGCCTGGGGAAGAGAGGGAGTCAGGTCCTAAAAGAAGGGGGGAGAGGTCTGTGAACGGGAAGCCAGAGCCCCTGGCGACAATGAGCCACGGGAAGGAAGGAGTGCTGAGAGCAGGGACCTGGACCTGTGTCACATTCAAAATCTGTCAGCCCCCGGCCGGCACTGCACAGCTCTGTTCAGTGAGCGCCAGATTTACACTCAGTAGCAATCCACTCTTAAAATCAGATACCAAGAGAGCTCAAGCTGAGGGGACAGTATCTGAATGCCCATACAGAAACTTCCCCAACCAGAAGGAAGTCCCGCGGGAGACCGCATCCAGGACTTTGCAGGACCCCCTCCTTCTGAGTCCAGACCAGGGCTTAGATTTCCTCCTAGGCATTAGCTGAAGGTGAGGTTTGATCATTTGCTCCAGAAAAACACGTACAAAGCATGTATATTACAGCTGCCTATGTAGTCTCTTCTCACAGGAAGAGAAGCTAAAAGAAAGGCCCGGCCTTAAAATTTGTCACCAACCACCAGCAGCACAGACGGAAGCCGGAAGAGAGGAGAGGATCTGTTCTGAGCTCTGCTGCTCACAGACTTCAGAGGCTCTCAGGGGTGTCCGACCTTTTGGCGTCTCTGGGCCACCCTGGAAGAAGCAGACTTGTCTTGGGCCACACATTAAATACATTGCAACATGTCATCACAAGAAAAATCTTCAATGCTTTAAGTAAATTTACGGTTTTGTGTTGGGTTGCATTCACAGCCATCCTGGGCCGCATGTGGTCCACACCGCAGGCTGGACAGCCCTGGCGGGTGCTCAGAGGGGAAGCTGATTCAGTAACCAGTACAGTGTGTTGCCGTAGTGGCTACAGCTATTACCAGCATCCCCGAAATCAAGGCCTGCCTTCACGAGCAGCGCTCGGATCTTCAGAACTCAAATGCAACTAAACAAAATAAAGCAGTGACTCTGGACATGCCATTTCGAACGAACAACCAAGTACTCACACTAAAGGAACAACTGGAACTTAGAAACCCACAACTGTATCCACACTATATCTACGTATAGTCCCAGTGGGCAGACAGTTTACTAGCTGTCTTGTTTCTACTACACACTGCTTTTTTTCTGAAGCGGTTGACGAAGGAAAGGCTCCTGGTAGTGTTTTTGCCTTTGCCCTTGACCATGCCTGGAATATGCTAACATGTTTGTACTCACAGCCTGTAACAATCATTCTAAAACAGACTGAGAGACCTCTGCCTAACAGGCCCGATGGTCCAGCGCAGGCACTTCAACAGTAGATGGGAACCTTTCTCTGCCAATTACAAAGTCCCGTCTCCCTCTCTCTGAAATAGACACACTAATGCTTCCCAGGGGTGTTATAAAAATCAAGTAACATTTCAAATCCTTAGCAAAGTAAGAACTCAAAAACTGGTTAACTATTATTATGCAAATGGCGAGTTGCGCTTCTTTGTACTGGGGAGGCTGCATAATTAGTAACCGAGTTTGGAAACAAAATCAGTTCTCATCACCAAGCTCCGTACTCCTTAGCTGGATTTTAGTCTCAAACTATTATTCAGCCTCAAATTGACCTTAACAAAAGCCATGAATCAGTAAGAGTCTGAGCAGGGCGTGCTTTTCTTGTGCTTTGCTTGGTCTTGTTTTGTGAAAATGTTCCTGGAGCTTATGAAACACTGCTGCTTGTTACAGCTACGGAGGACCTGGCATTTACTGAAGACTTGTTTAATCAATAGCCATATTACTCCTGCGGGCAGAAGAGATGGTTTTCCATCAGCACTTACGTGTCGGTGTCGGCCTGATTACATGGAGGGGACAGTGACGTGTAAATTGCAGCTGTGAATTTGAACTTGTAGCCCATCCTACCAATGAGCATTCCATGATCTTTATGTCTTGCGGACACTCCTTACAACATTTTGTGCAAATCTTGAAAAGTAAAGAATATTTCAATGACATTTATTTTTTAGCTATAGCCAATTCAGCTTAATGAAAAATCTCTTTTAAAAGGAAGTTGTGTTCTTTTAACCTAAAACTCAAGGGAGTTACCAAGAGCTTTAACTAAATGCTGTCAGAAATGCCCAGAAAATCCTTCAACTTTATCTACACCAGCATTTAAAACGTCTGGTTATTTTCTCTACTACAATTGTAACCTTAACTATATTCGTATTTGTTTTCATGTGCACTTGAAGAAATAAACCACAAATGCTATTTTCTTGAGATTAGCTCTTCTTCCATTTCTCTTGGATTTTAAAAAATTTCTAAGTGAAAATTACATGTGGCCAATAGACATATGAAAAGGTGCTCATCGTCACTAATCATCAGAGAATGCAAATTAAAATCGCAGTGAGCTGTCACCTCCCACCTGCCAGAATGGCCGTCATCAATAAACCAACAAACAAGAGTTGGCGAGGATTCGGAGAAAAGGGAACCCGGGGCGCTGTTGGTGGGACTGCAGGCTGGTGCAACCGCTGTGGAAAACAGTATGGAATTACTTCAAAAAGTAAAAATGGAACTGTCTTATGACCCAGCAATTGCACTTCCAGGTATTTCTCCGAAGAAACCGGAAACACTCATTTGAAGGAATGCATGCCCCCCTATGTTCGGCGCAGTGATATCCACAACAGCCAAGATCTGGAAGCAGCCCGTGTGCCCATGAGTACATGCGTAAACAAAAATGCCACGGTACATTCACACAATGGAACACTGCTCAGCTGTACAAAGGAGTTTTAAAGAAGGAAATCATACCTTTTGCGACAGCATCGATCCACCTGGACAATATTATGCTCAGTGAAATAAGCTAGTGAGAGAAAGACATAGACCGTATGATTTCACTTATACATGGAATCTAATGAACAAAATAAGCTAACAGAACAGAAATAGGCTAATAGGTACAGAGAGGGGCTGGGGAGCTGAGTGAAAAGGGTGATGGGATTCAGAAAAAAACAAACAAACCAGCACCTCATAGACAGACAACAGGCTGGTGGTACCCAGAGGGAAGGGGGGTTGCACGGTGGTGGAGGGAGATGTGGCTTGGGGTGGGGGCACAGAAGTGAGGGGTGCAGATGACGTGCTACGGAACTGGACACCTGAGACCTGTATGATTTTGTTGGCCAATGTCCCTGCAGTAAGTTCAACAAAAATAATTTTTTTAAATAAAAAGTATTCCAATGGATTTTGCTTTGTTGAAACTGTCTTCCACACCACTCTGTACACTTGGAAATTAATACTACTCAGAGGATTTTCCTTCCACAATTTAAAGTAACCAGCAGAGGGCAGAGCGAAACACTTCTGCTTGGATCCCTGGGCATGAATGAGAAGAAATGACAAAAAGAGGCTGAGGCGTTCTATTTTTGACAGAAACACAGCACCTCAGTTGCTATATTTGCATATATGCTGAGCTTAGAGACAGGCCAAGAAGAAACGTCAACCTAATATTCTCTTCGGCAAAAATGTGGGAATAAAAATCAACACTGCGACAGAATAAATCACAGTGGCAGAAATGTGTGGGCGCAATGGAATAACTAAAGGGAGTGATGTCAGGTTAATAGTCCCTTGCTCAGTTTATGTGGACAGATGATGTACAATTAAATAGCTCGCAGATAAAATCAGAAATATCTGGTATGTGTGATAAGAGTAGAGAACCTAGAGTATCAAAAATACTTCTATTAAGAGCAGAGAATTATAGAACATTCAAATATCTGTAAAAATAAATCTAGAAAAATAATTTTATTTATATCTATATATGCATTCCATAACAAGTTCTTGATCTAGAATGCAGACCCTATAAACAAGATTATTGAGAAGGTTTTAAGATTTTTCTACAGGGTTATTTGAAACTTTGATTTTATCCTCAGTCTTAAAATTCTACAATTTCAATGGTCTACAAACCCCTTGTACTTCAAAAGTACATTTCAGAAGAACGTGCCAATAAGACATAAAGGGAGAAAATTACCTGGGGATGTTTGCCTGATGTTACAGCAAATATCATATAAGATTAAATTTAATATTTTTTAAGATAGGGTTTTATTCAGTTAATTTCCAAGTCTGAATGTCTGCATCTTATATTTCTCAAGGTTTTTCAAACAAGAACAATGAAAAAGTGAAACAGAGAAAGTTCCCGTAAGAAATGAAAGGGAGCATGAGTCCCACTGAAGAGTCTGTTAACTACCTGGAGACCAACTCAATCTCAATTTCAATATCTCTCCCTCTTTCTTCCTCTCTCTCTCTCCCTCCCTCCCTCCTCCTCCCTATCCCTCTCTCTCCCCCTCCCTCTGCCTCATCCCCTCCCCACCCCTGCCCCTCCCTCTCCCCTTTTCCCCCAGCAGTTTCTCAACTGCACACAAGAAGTAAACCAAAGGCTTAATGAGTAGCCGGGGGAAAGTGTTCCATCATTAAGCTTAGTTCTAGCCCAGCAGTGGAGCTCAGACCCTTGAGAATTTGAGAACAGAACCTCCTCAGAGTTAAAGGAAAAAGGACCAGAGCAGCCTCCACATCTAAGCCACATCTAATATTCACAGAACACACTTCCTAGAACGAGGCTTTCCCAAACCTGGCTGATCAAAAACCCCAGCATCCAGACAGCAACCTCAGACCTAGTCAACCAGACTCTCCGGAACTGGAGCCCAAGAACTAGTTAGAATTTTAGAAAGCTCCCCTGGTAGCAAATGATGTGGACAAGAGGAACAGCGGATGAAGCTACAGACATAGCCAGGAGGCAGCTAAGTGACAGAGGGCCTGGTTGGCCACGGTGTTATCCAAGGGTAAAGCATCTCCAGCTAGTGACACACGATCGCCCTTGTGTGGAGAAGGGAATGGGGAGGGCGGGGATGGAACCAGGAGACTGGTCGGGAGATGCGGGCCTTGCGCAATGGGAAAGAAACAAGGCCAGAGTTTCCAGATGAACCTTTGAACCCACAGGGCACAGCAGTGGATTGGCGTGGAGGGTGAGGAGAAGGCACAAGCTATGGAGTCAGCTTTCTTGGGGGTTCATTCCATCTCTGCCGCTTACAAAACTGTTTGACAGGGCACGCAACCCTCTCCTAGTCTCAGTGTTCACATCAGAAGACAGAAGTAGGATTAACCAAATAAATTAGTTAAATTAAATGAATCAGTTGCAGTGATAAGTTCAACACTTATTAGTACACTGCTTGGCCTTAGTAAGCAATGGCAAATGCTGGCTGCTAGCGGTATTTTTGTGGTTAACAGTGCTATAAAAAGCTAATCCTTATAGCTGACTCTTGGGAAATATATTTTTTAAAGGGAGGAAAAAGCTTCCCTGATGTTGAATATAAGGATTCAAGACCACTCTCAGCTTTCCATAACTGTTGCCAAGGACTGTTTTTCTTTTCTCAAAAACATGCAGAGAAATGTTAAGTAAGGAATCAGTTTGGCTTTGTTACGAGGACCCTCGGAGCTACACACCACCTGCACAACCGAGTACAATAGCGTGTCATAGAAACAAGAAATACGTTCCAATTTTCTGACTCTCTCCTCTATTCCTACCACCAGACTGGGGGACCCCAAAGGGACCCAAGGGTGTCACTGACCTGCATGCACCAGGGGATGGGCTCTCTCTCCCGTCTTCCTGCCAACACTGAGCAAAACAGCACCCACCAGCAGGTCCTCACTGCCTATCTCCAAAAGGAGTGTGAAATCCTTGCTTTGTCGAGATACCATTTTTAAGGATGTACTTGCAGTAAAAGTCACATACTGGAAATAAAATTAAATTAAAAATAAAGGATTCACCCTATAGCAGTTGTCAATTGAAATAATGCTATCCTGCTAACAGATCATTGCCCACTAATTCAGGGGCAAGTTCTTAAATATCAAATCAATGCAGCCTGTAATGAGAGCAAAATTTTTATTATGTAGCAAATCGAACATTATACGCCTGAGTATCTACTTTTTAAAACTACTTTGAAAAGCAGCACACATAGGCCAATGTCTCTGTTTCACAGTTTACACCAGGGGAAAGTGAGATATTGGAAGCACCAACAGCCAGCACTCCAAAGAGCTCTGTGATTTCCTGCGAGATCTCAGACCCTGCCTCCTGAGTGCCCCCTACTGGCCAGATACTACGTCAAGAGTTAGAGAATTCTCACATATTTAACAGGATTTCCACCGGGAACCTCAGCTTGCCTTCTGCTCTCATCTATTTCCAATCTGGAAAACACCTCATGTTATAGTGTATATCAGTTGCATTTTTAATATAATACTAAAAAAATGCTTCCCTCCACCACATCCAGTGATCCCAGGAGAATAGCTCTTCATTTGTTCATAAGTCCTCTTCCCCATCCAGCTTCAGTAAATACCTACAATCAACATACAATCAATATGTACAATACGATGCAATTTTCTGATTCAGAGCAGTCCCGTTATTCTAGTCTCTAACCTCAGAGCTCTATTTTGACTATGCTTTTGGTACTTTCTCCCAAGAGGATCTTCAACATAGCCCGACGGGAACCTTGAGAATCTGAGCATAGGAAACCAACAATAACTAGGTCACTTTTCTCACACAGCACACACAGGCGGACATGCGGGCTCTCTCCCAACTTCAAAGATAGCAGGACACTAACAAGTTTCCGATCTGCACCCGAGGTCAGTGCCTTCAGTCTCTGATCAAAGCTGGCCTGCACCCGCAGGAAGTGCTCACACCAGGTTTTCCACAGGAAGTATCCTGAGAACTTCTCATATTTGAGGTCTTCGCTTCACCACAGCACTGAAGGCGCACTCTCGGGCCCTCACTCCTCAGGCAGAGATCTCTTGTCATGCAGCCCTCTCGGGGTGCTAACCCTAAGCTCCAGCCTCTCAAGGCAAGCCGTCTTGGAGTCCCTAGTATGCTGGATCCCCACATCTTTTTCAGTGACCTCTACAAATGTCCAAGATTCTTCCTAACATTCACCTGACTCGGAAATAACGCAATTAGTTAAACAAATGCTCATTACCCAGCTACATTTAATGAAGGCACGGGGACCATTAACCACCGAGAGCATGAGGAAGGTCAGAATGCATCCCAAGTAGAAGGAGCTTCGCCTTCTCTAGAGGAGGCAGTGTGGCCCGCGGGAAAGCACATGGGCCTGCGTGTCAGGAGACTAAGGTGCTGGCTCTGTCAAAACTATCTCCGTCACAGAAAAGTCACTGCACCTCTCTGAGCCTCCGGGCCACATCTGTCACCCTGAGAGACCTGGACTAAATGAAATCACTGTTAAGGACTTCCCCAGCTTTGACATTTTACTCTCCCATTGAAAAGTAGAAAATTGATTAGGTGTGGACAAGGCACAGATACAAGGCTTGAAACAGCAGAAACAGGAAAAGCCTTCCCGTAGCCTGGGAGCATGTTGGGTAATGTGAACCAGAAGTATCACAAATCAGTAACTTCTGCTACGTGGGAGATGCTGTTCCCAAAACATTTAACCTAGAAGCTGCTGTACATCAGTCTGTTCTGCATACAAAATCCTGTAAACATCACAAAGTAAAAGAATAAAGCACAGGGGAAAAGTCATTCCCACCAAAACAATGCCCTAGTGACCATTTTACAGAATATGCACCCGAAGGAAGGAAAGGGCCTTGTGTGTGGATGTATTCTATGCCGTGACGAGTTCATGTCAGAGGCAGCCAGAACTGCAAAAACACAGGCATTTGTGTGGAAAAGACATGAGGGTTATGGTTGTTACAATGGTTTTGTTAACTAAAAGCAATGTCACGATACACCTGTAAACCTACTTTTGCCTACCCCGGTGCAGTGGAAGGTTTTGTGCTGATAACTGAACTTTAAGCAAGAGAGAGAATGAATATACTTTTCCGGTAGTTCAAGTTCATTATTCTGTAAAATGAGGGTAAAATCCATCTCACCCGAGTTGTTACGGAGATTAAATGAATTAATATATGCGAAGTTCTTAGGACAGTGCCTGGTATGTAATAACCATAGTGTGTTTTTAAGTTCTAAAGACAAGTTTTAAAAAATAGAGGCACCAATGGAATGAACTGACAATGTCCAGCAGACTGGTCACAGGCTGGAATGGGACCCAGGACCAGCAAATAATTCACAAGGGAGGCAGTGAAGAGGCGTGAAGTGGATACATGCACAACAAGAACAGACATGTATCTCCCAGCCAGACCTGGCCGAAGGTTTTACCCGGCTTCCTGCTAAGAAAGGACTGAGGTTAAAATAGAACCACCTAGATTTTAACAGTCGGTATTGCATACGCAGCTTCTTCTTTCTGCTTGTATTGTAAATGCATACGGTTCATTCCGTGCACGAGTTATCATTCTACATCAACCGATTTATTGTCAATTAAAGGCCCCCTTCTGAAATTGCTCCCAAATTAAGTCTACCCTTGATCACAATGTTGGGTGGCACCGCAGCTGTGTGAATGAACTGCCCTTGACCCCGAACTCACCTTGACCTTACAGGCATCAGTCCATTCACCCGGCCACACTCTCTACCACGTCACCACCACAAACCACTTTACCTGTCAAAAGATACGCGAAGTCACCCTACCTGAAGCTTCTCCTCTTCTAAACCTTGAGAATCCTGACACCCCGACTTCCTACCACCCCCTCTTTCTGGTGTTGTCTTCTACCCGTGTAGCCCACCCCTTCTGCCTCTCCCACGCCAACATCCTCAACTACTTACTCTCACTAACCAACACGATGCACCCATCTGGGCAAAGTGCCAACCTCAGACCAGTGCAAGGTTTGACCTTTGCCTCCCCGAGTGCTGGGTCACAGCCATTATCTTCCACATCCGCCCACCCTCTGTAGGTGCCCCTGAATCCTCCTGTTCAGTTCTCAGCCCCATTTCTGCAGCATCCCAGGAAGTGTCTCCCAGCTTTTAAACACCTGGCCTCACCTACCCCAATGCAGAAGGTGAGGATAAGGGAGCCAGCAACACTCCCTCAACTTCCCATCATCCCCCTGAAAGAGCCCGCCTCTGTCTGGATCCTTCTTCCCACGTCTGCGTTCACACAGGTGTTCCTACTCCTGTCCCAGGCCAACCCCCCACCTGTGCGATGCATCCCACCCCTTCCAGCTTTCTCAGGACCAGCCATGATCAACTCTCCTCTCTCTCCCTAATTTTCATCATTTCCTTCTCGACCCTCTCCATCAGCACCTACGTGTGTTCTAACTCCCTCCCCATGCTTAAAGAAAAAGAAAGAAAAGTAGGAATGAGCTTTCATTCCCCACCGGTACCCCACCCTATGTTTCTTTTCCCCAACACAAAACCTCTGGAGCCGATCACACACCCTCCTGGTCCCCTTCCACCTCCCCACAGGCACCCTCACCCTTCCCCCAACCCTCAGAGCCACGGCACCCACTCAGATCCCTCTCCACGAGGTTTTTCACAATAATGTTTGGTAAAGTCAGTGACTGCTTTTCAGCCTTAATGCAACTTGACCTCTTCGCAAAGTGACATTATATCACTTTAGTTTTAATCTCCTTTATTTCTGTTCTGCCTCTCCGACTCTCCTTGCCCCTGTTCACTGCGCAAATGTTCACCTGTATGTCGGGAGCTTCTCGCTTCTCACTCTGCAGGCACCATCCAGTACATAACGGTCTCAGGAAGCATCTACACGCTGAAGCCCTCGATGTCTTTCCCAACCCCCAGACACCAATAACCAATCACTTTCACTGCCCTTCAGTACACGCTCAGGTTCATTGAAAACTGAATTGAACCGTCTTCTGAACCTGCTCCTCTTGTGCATTACACACAGCACCAAGCGCCACCCTCTACCCGTTCGAGAGAAATCTGGGCCTGCCCTTGTGTCTGCCCTCCCGCCCCCACCTCCCCACCTTTATGCAATCCAACGGGTCCCTGAGTCTTTACGCTTCCATCTTCCAAAGCAGTGCTCTTCCAAGTGTGGTCCCGGGCCAGCAGCATTGCCATTACCAGGAACTGGCTTGAAACACAAGTTCTCCAGCCCCACCTGAGACCCAAAGAATCAGAAAGTCTGTGGGTGGTGCCCAGCGATGTATGGTTTAACAAGTCCTTCAGGTGATTCCAATAGCCGCTGGGGTTTGCCAACCACTAATCTAGGTATCATTAGAATTACACTTTTTTCATTCCGCATTTCTGCTTACGTAGTTGCAGGCACTATTTCCAACACCCATCTCCCGGCCCCCAGATTATTGCAACATCTTTCTCAGAATCTTCCAGCCTCCAAACCATACCCATAGACACCCCTCAGTCCATACTCCACAAACACCCCGATGTCCTCTCTAAAACATGAATCTGATCACATCACACCCCTTCCCCTAAAACCTTCTGGCAACTCCTAATGCCATCAAGATTGAACCCCAATTCCTAAGCCCTTCTTCAAGAAGCCTTCGTAAATGGCCCAGAGTGCCATCTAGCATCTTTTCCTAAGACACCCCCTCTGCCCTTGCCTCCTCATGCTGAGCCTCTATGCTCCAGGTCATGACGACCACTAAACAGCTCAGAACTCTTCTATCACCCCAGTAAATACTGGGCCATGCCCTGGCCGGGTAGCTCAGTTAGTTAGAGTGCCGTCCCAATATGCCAAGGTTGTAGGTTTGATTCCCGGTCAGGGCACATACAAGAATCAACCAATGAATGCATGAACAAGTGGAACAACAAATCTCTCTCTCTCTCTCTTCTGGCTCTCTCTGAAAATCAATAAATTAAAAAAAAATACTGGGCCACTGTGTCTGTTTAGCCTTTTGACAGTAAGCGAATAAGCACAGGAGAGTACCTGCATTTTTCATGGAAAAATTCAGTAAACTGTGGCTGTCAGGTGACTGTGCGTGGTTAGGGACAGAAAGCAAAGTCAAACTTGCACAATCAGTTCATTTTTTACACACCTCATCCGAGTACAGACCTGGCGTCAGCGAACTAGAGCCCAAAGGCCAAGTGCAGCCGGCTGCCTGACTCCATAACTAAGTTCAGCTAGAACACACAGCCGTGCTTATTCCTGACTCATTATCTACATCTGCCTCCACACCACAACGGCGGAGTTGAGTGGCGATGACAGGGACCGTAAAATATTTACTAATGCCTAAAATATCCTCTAGCTGGCTAACTTTGGAAAACTCTGCCAACCCCTGCTCTAGACAATAAAGATAATAAAAAGGGAACAAATCTGTCAGGTTTGCAAAATACTGTAAAAATCAGGAGGAAAAACTAACCCCCTAAGCTCCTGGTTGGGTGATGGTCACCTGGCCCTAGGAGCCTCCGTTTTGCCATAGACTCACAATTCTATCCCCCTCCTGGCCCTTGACAAAAGACAAGGAAGGCCACCAGAAATGCAAGTCACAGCAACAGCACTAATTAGTATTCAACGCACCTTCAGGAGAAGGATCAGAAAGTCATGACGAGACAAGTTGGGCAGAGTCGCCCATTTTAATAAAAAGTCCACCATATAAATGCAACACGAATTCTGAGTCGCTGGGCACTGTTGGCCGAATGAAAGGTTCCAGTTGTGAAAGGCAAAACATATTGCAAAGAAGAAAAGATGGCATGGCCTTGAACAGTGTGACTGCCAGTAAGTAATGTGTTTTTAAAAAGCAAATTTTTAGGAAGAGACTGATAGCTGTAGGAGGGGAGGCAGGATGGGGGAATGGCAGAAGGAAGGGGAAGGGATTTCTGGTCAAAGAATATCAGTGAGTGACATGTGGACACAGACAACAGAGAGGGAGTGACTGTGGGTGAGAGGGGTGGGCTGGGTGGGGTGGGCAAAAGGGAAGAAAAGAAATTGGGACAACTATAACCAAATAAACAATAAATAAATAAAAATAAAAATCCATTTTTCTACACTTCAATTGACTTTGTGGTTGGGAATTTTTCTAAAATCCACAAAGTACTGGTAGCATTTCTTCTAAGCCCAGAAAACTCTGTGGTGAGGAAATTACAGTCAGAACCCACTTTTGCAACGACCCTCTGGAACCCAGACTAACAGGGAGGACATCACCGCTTCGGGCTTCGAAAATCAAATACGTGAAAAGCAGCACATGTTAGAAATGCACTGAGTCACACATTAGATTGGGAAATAACATAATCTCAAAACACGCATGCTCAAACTCCTATGTACGAAAACTTGGGTACCAATTACTACAAGATCCAGTCACACTACCATTCACTAAGCGGTGACCTGGAACGAATTACTATACATCACAGGGATAACAACAAATGTGACAGAGTCTGGAGAAATAACAATTTTTTAAATATATATGGAGAGCCTTCCAGACGTCATGTGACCCACCACACACGCGGTCCTGTGGTGGAGACAGGTCACTAACACAGGGCGGCTGGTTTTAAAACCACAGAAGTGAGCAGTCTGCAGAGAAAGAAATCAAGTTGGCACTTCTTGCTGCATAGCCACTCAGTGTGTTCTTTGGGCAAAAAAATCTATTTTATAAATTAAAAAATTGGATGAAAATACCCCTTGTAACTAAGAACAGTAGAGAGAGTTCTTTGTGTTTGCATTATTGATTGTTCCCTTCAATAACTTTTCCCACGAAAAGTGTCCAACCAAGAAAACCCGACTTACTCCCTGCGGTGAGGTCTGTGAAAGAGAAGGGCAACACCATGGGGCGAACCAGCCCCTCGCCCTTTCTGGTCCCTCCGTCTTAGGAGCTCTGTGTGAGACTGACGTCCGTGTTCTCTGGGGAGGCGTTACAGAAAGTGGCACTTCCATTCACCCAGGCCACATTCTCCGAACGTTCACGCACATAAACACAGAGAACTAAAGCTACAGATGAGTGAGTTTTGTGCTGAGTTACGCTTCTTAGCGCCAGGGAGAGCATGTCATCACTGTGGAGTGGTCGTGGCCATGACACCACATGGGCCAGATGGATTCACCTTTACAATTTGCACTTACCTCACTCCTGGCTTTTCCTACTCTCTCCATTCACATTCCACTCCACCCAGAAAGGTCTGGGGAGGGAGGACGGTGGGGGGTGGGGCACAAACATGATCACCAGAGCAGTAAAATTACAAGCAGCAAACAGACTAAGAAGGAATGGCAATGAGCCCAGAAGCAGAGGTTCACAGAGAAAATTCCCAGGCCAAAGACTCCCTTCCAACTACACCCGCAAGAGACTCTCCTGAACCTTGCTACAGTGTGCACTGCCAGAAATGGCAATTCCTCAGCTACTTCCAAATGAACTCAATTTCTGGTCATTCAAGTTAGCTACAGTTTACCTCTCTACTTAGGTTGATAACACTTTACTGGAATGAACAGGTGGGAGCAGAAGCAGGAAGTACTCGCAGAGCCCCGGAGGGGAAACGGACAGCGTTTCAGCAGGTGAAGGATGAGCTTGGAGACCCAGAGAGGGACGTGGGTCTTGCACTGGACAAGCATGCAAGTGTCGAAGGCAGGAGGAAGATCACGGAGGTCCAAGGAATTGGTGTTTCTCTGGAGGCTTTATGTACGATGCACATCACAGGGTTTTCTCAACTACTGACACTTTCTACTGGCTAAAGCTTTGTCGGGGAAGGGGAGGGATGTCTCGTAGAACATTTGGCAGCATCCCTGGCCTTTACCCATTAGATGCCAGCTGCACCCCCCACTTATGATAAACAAAACCATCTTCAGACCTTGCCAAATATACCCCAGAGAGGACCATGGCCTCGGATGGAGAACTACGAGGCCAGAGTAAGGAGACGGGGCAGGAGACCAGTAGCAGACAGATCTGAGATGGTAATTTAAAAGACCAACTCCAGAGGAGGGCAAAGGGCGGGAAATTGAGAGAACTGTAATAGAATAGACATTTTTAAAAAAAAAATTGTATATAAACAAAAGATCAATTCCATATCCAAGCAAGTGATGGCTGAACCACAAGGGGGCTGTCTCGATTCCTCTCACGGCCTCACAATCCAGACACCACAATCATCCAGAGAACATCACAAGCCCACCCTGTGCAAAATCCTCTCCACCTCCAGCCCCCATCATCCAGCCCTGTCATCATCAGTCCCTCCTTGTCTCAGGCACTGGCTGACCGCCTCGGCCGTACACTCATCAAGGGCCTTGTCACACGAGCCCGCGTCTTCCCCTCGACAGCCCCTCCCCCACAGTCCTGTGGGCCTCGGAGTCCCAGCCAATCGCTGAGCTTCTCGATTCGAGGGGCAGCGGGCCTTCCACCCCACAGACTGGATTGCAGAATCAGTATAACAGCTCCTCTCTGAAATTGTTCAGTTGCTAAATTAATTGGGATTGGTTAATAACATTATATGATTTTCAGGTGCACAAGATTAAAACTCAACATTGGCGTTCTCTGTTGCGTGCTCACCATCTGAAGTCTAGCTTCTTCCATGACCTTGTATCTGACCCTCTTACCCACGTTGCCTCACCCCCAACCCCTTTCCCTTCTGGTAGCCAACATGCTGTTGTCTGTACCAATGAGTTGTTGTTTGCTTTGTTACCCTGTTTGTTACTCTTTGTTTTGTATCCACATTTGAATGAAACCATATGGTTTTTGTTCTTTTCCATCTTACTTATTTCCCTTAGAGTAATACACTCATGACCCGTCCATGATTTCGTAGTTGGCGATATTTCCCCTCTTTATGGCTGAGTGGTACTCCATTGTCTTTATCTATTATCTGCCAACAGACACTTAGGTTTTTCCCACCTATGGCCATTGCAAATAATGCT
This sequence comes from Tonatia bakeri, assembly GCA_004024845.1. NCBI lineage: Eukaryota > Metazoa > Chordata > Mammalia > Chiroptera > Phyllostomidae > Tonatia > Tonatia bakeri. Next base: position 12,506 of record PVIA01009828.1, on the reverse strand, counting down.
GCAACGAGCCTAGCGGCACACATCTCTCTACAATAAGTGTTTTCACAGTTTCCGGGTAAACCTCCAGAGGAGGAATTGCTGGACCATACAGTAGTACTATTCTTTATTTTTTAAGGAACCTCCATACTGTTTTCTACAGTGGCCACACTGATTTAGATTCCCAGCAACAGTGAATGAGGGTTTCCTTTCCTCCACAACCTCTCCAACACTTGTTATTTCTTGTCTTGTTAATACCAGCCGCTCTAACAGATGGGAAGTGCTCTTTCATTTCGGTTTTGATGCATTTCCCTAATAACTAGAGATGCTGAGTATCTTTTCATCTCTGTTGGGCCATCTGTATATCTTCCTTGGAAAAGTATCTGTCCAAAGAAAAAGTATCTTTCCTTCTGTTACCCTCCTTATCGTGGATTCATGCAATGGTTACCTGGCTAGTGAAATCGATGTAAAACATGGCTACAAAATTAATTTTGGTGAGTAAAATCTTGCATTTTACTAGTGGTTTCTGTGTTGAGATTAGAGAAATGTTTACAAGAAAAAGAAATATTCAGCTAAAATAATTTCAAAAACTGGTCTGCAAAGTGATATAATTCTAATTTAGAAGAAAAGCAGCTTTCTGAGAGTTAATACTGTAAACGATGTTTCAAAAATAAAAATAAGCAAGTAAACATGCTTATTCTCTTAGAGCTGAAAAATGTCATAGATTTTACTGCTTCTCAGAAAAAGATTTATATGAGTTTGACTAAATAGCATCTAGTACTCTTTCCGCTCTGAAAAATAATTAATTCTAATACAAATGATCGATTCTATGTGTTCACTGAGTCTTCATTCTAACTATTGGTAACAATGAAGAGAATACATTTCATCAGTTTTCTGCTAGTGGCTGCTGTTGGTAATCATTACTGACTTATCTCTCAACAGGTTCAAGATCCTGCTTCTTTTATTCCTCTTTGGACTGAACTTTCATGTCTTCCTTTTCTTCAATTCTAGCCTCACTAATAACCTCATCCAAATCTACGTCCATTGACATACACACCAAGGAGCTCCTACCCATAAGAATGAGGATCACTATTTATCTAGCAAAATCAACAGATCTGCCAAACTAAAGAAGGTCCAGCATCCAAAAATGTGCATCCAAAAATATTCTATGAAAAAGACATTTAAGATCACTTATAAAGGACTGTGTAGGTATAACTGTACACTCCTGCCAAAATCCTTGAGTCAAGTAAGCTTGCTTTATTTTTTGCCTGTAAAGCAATAATATGATATCCAACATAGTTATGACAGAAGAAATCCTAGAAGAGCTGGCTCATGCATCATCGACAATTATGTCAGATAACTGTGGTTTTCTGGAAAACAGCTGCTGATGAATAGGACCCAGAAAAAGGAGTCACAATATGCATAAAGACATTCAAAGGAAAAGGGATCTTAAAGGGCCATATACTGGACTTGTTCTTGCAAAACCACCTCCATTTAACCACTAACAGGCAAGGAGCCAGGTCTGTGGTTGGCAACAGGCTGGGCACTCGCCTGTCTTGCTCACAGGTGACAGAGCAGGGGCCCAGAACTTCCAATTCTGTGATTGTCACAAGGGAAGGTTTGCTGTTTCTGAGAAGTTGGAGACCAGATCAAAATTTTCAGGAGAGATTTTTCCCCCCAACCTGTCAGACAAATGACTAAAATAGGTTCCAGAAGAAAAACATCTCTCTGCAGACTGCAAAGAATCATGATGATCTTCCACTCAACAATACAATCTACCAAGTCACAAGCAGAAATACCCTCTGTGTTTTCTCTTGCTAACTTTAGAATCCTTTCTCTTTGAATTCTAAAGCAGAAACAAACAAAAAAAAGCAGAAGGCAAACGTGAGAATAAGAAGTATGTTGAGAGTTCCTAGGTCCCCAGGTTAGGAATGGAAATGGGGAAATGACTGAAGACAACCCCATTAGGTGCTTGAAGCCCACTCTTTCTTTCTGGTTTGTGAAGGCACGGCATGAAAAGGGCTGGCAGCCCTGTGGATGGCTGACATAACTGTGAGTACCATGGCCTTAACTTTGATCAGCTAAGAAAGTCCATGACGTTCCACTCAGTAAAAATCAGGCTCTAACATTTGTCAGGTCATAGGCTAGGTGTTAGTTTTCTAAATAAAAAGAATTTTATTCAAGGAAAGTATTTAATGAGCACCACTTCTGTCCTTAAAACAGTTTCCCCCTAAAACTCACCTGTCTTCTCCACCTCTGTAAACAACACAACCATCCACCCAACTACTTAAACCCCAAAGCCAAGAAGTCATCTTTGGTTTCCTGTTCTCGTTGCCCCTGGTCTAACCCACCAGAAGGGCCACCCGCTCTGCCTCCAGAATCTATCCCACACCTACTGCCACTGCTCCATCTCCCTCACCACCACCCTCCCCCAACCTCTTGCTGCCATCTCTTGCTCAACTACTACAACACCCCACTGGGTGGTCCAGCTTCTACTTCTGCCTCCTATACTTTATTACTCAAAGGCCAGGCTATGGGGGATCCATGTGAAATACAGAATAGGTTCTTCTCCTGCATCAAACCTTCCAAAAGCTCCCACATTTTTTTAAAAAGTCAATTTTCCCTGCATGGCATTTAATATTCAAAGTCAATGCTCCTTGCATAGCTCCTAAATCCTTTCTGTCCTCCTCTTGTGAAATGTCATCTCCACAGGCCCTCAGTCTATGCCTCACCTAGGCCATGCTTGTGCCCTCCCCAGGCCCTTTGAACTTGACACTGGAGCTTCCTAGGATGACCCTCCCTTAGACCTCATCCCATGACTCCTGTGCGAGGCTTCCCTCTACATTCACGCTGCCCCAACCCCCTTCACTCTACATTGCCACTTGGTTTTAATTCCTTCATACTATTTCCTATGCTTTTATTTCCTATGCTTTTATTTTATGTGTGTGTGTGTGTGTGTGTGTGTTTTAATGTCTCTTCCCACCATGAAAAGAATATAAATTTTGGGAAAACAAGAATCTTATTTCTCTCGTTCACTTACATATCTCTGGAGCCCAAAGCATTGCCTGGCCTGTAGAATGCATTTGGTAAACATCTGCAAATGGATTAACAGAATCATGCAAAGCTCTTTGCCTTTGTGTATTCTTGAAACTTTAAGGTAAAACGTAAGAAAAATGTGACTTTCTTTTGGATAGCATTTCTAAAGCAAAATATCAGGCTCTGTGAATGTATAAAAAAAATTGATGAAATCAAAAGGGTGGACTGAAGGAGGCTGATTCGTAAGCTGCATCAGTAACATCCCCAATCAAACTTTATTTCTCTGACCACATGTGGGAATGGAGAGAGGAAAGGCAGAGGGGAGAGGGGACAGTTGTTCTTAGGGAAGGGCACCAAGTCGGGGGTGGCAACAGTAACCTGTGTGAGCTTATTTCCAAAGAGTGCCCCGTCTCGAAGGGCAACTGTCCCGGAGAGAACCGTTGGTTAGCAATCCTCCCCAGCGATTTTCTAGAACTCAGCAGAGAGACTAATTATCAGAAACCTCTCTACACAGATACGTGCATTCCTCATCATTCCCCCACTAATATCTCAGTCTGCATACCTCCCTGAAGTGGTACCTTTTCTGAGTTTTGAAGAAAACCTAAACCATACATAAAATAAATGCACGGTTCTGTTACTGGGGTGCTGTTGAAGCCTGTGGAATAACGTTTCTTAGTAGAGCACCCTTAATTTTGTAATTGTTTTGTGTGTAGTCTGGGGAGAGGTACAGGGAGACACCAATGAATAAAGTAAGAAAAAAATACAATCATAAAGTGGTAGGAGAAAATTGCCCATTATGAGGAAATTATTTCCTAGCATATTAAGGGATTTTGTTTGCTATTTGCTTTTTGCTCTCTGTGCCAGGCTGCTGCCCTCCAAAATGACAAGGCTGGGAGGAATTATTAGTTTCTAACACACAAGGACGGCACAGGGAGGGGATAAGAAGCAGCCAGTTCAGTGAATAGAAAAAAAAAGATTAGAATTATCTTACTCTTTTCAGTTTATTCCAATTCTGCATTTAATGAATAATAACACTGTACTTCTGAGGTTTAAAGGAGGAATGTGCAGTCAACTTGGGAATAGTTTTAATCAGAAAGCAAGCATTAGACAATAACTAGTGTTTGCCTTTGTTTGCACCATATTTATTTTAATTCCAACTTGCAAATTGATATATCTTCTAGAACACAGCTCTGCAACACTTTTAGCCCACCACACTCCCTGGGTTCTGTCTCTTACAAATAAGACACAACTCTCACAAAAGACAAAGAAAAGGGAAGAAAAAACTTAAACTATCCAATTCTTCCCATAGAAGAAAAAGATCTACCTAGTAGTGATTGGCTGCTGTGTCATTAAAAATACATGAATAGGTTAAGTCTCAAGAAGGAAGCTTCACAACACATCCTGGGAAATCTTCTTTCATGTCTTATTACTTGGGTTTATTTCCTTCACAGTATTACCTATGCTATCAACAAGATCTCACAATTACTTTATGTGATTTATTTTCCTAATACTGAAGGGAGATTCAGAAGACCACAGGTTGTAACGGGTAAAGAAGAGAAAGAAGGAAAACAGGAACATAGAGACATTTTATTATTTACATTGCATCTTGATCTCAGATAAGGACTCATTTTCATTGTCTTGCAAAACTCATCATTATTTCACTCCTTGATCAAAAGCACATACATTTTGAAGAGGTCTGCAAGAGTAGGGGGTATAGGTGGAAGCAAGGAACTACAACCCATCTACATGAGAACTCCGCCTCATGACACCTCAGCACACGTGGGCCAATCAGGTCTTTAATTTCTTATGAGAAATCCATATACTCGTCACAACCAATGTCGTACATATACCACATACCTGAGAAAGGTTAGTAATACTCTGGCTTGAAAATGATAATCCAATCCAACTATGCTGATATTCATTACAAACTGTGAATATGCCTTCTGAATTACTGTTCCGCAGTATTAACGCTCTTGGTGACGGGGAGCTGGGGGAGAAAGCAGACAATGCTGCTTCGTGTCAATATTTTATACGTATAAGAGTAACAGATGCAATGAAATAGCATTCGAGGGCCCATGGAGACCTGCAGCCCCCCGGGACCAAACTCTTGCCCTGTGGAGCTGCTTCTGAAGGAATGCCTATGACCGGCAAAGTCAGAAATACTGATCAGAGCCACTTTACATCATCACTGATTAAAGCGGGCTTGATAACTGTCCGGAGTGATCATCTGTTAAGCAAAGGGGGGTTAGCAAATAAAGAATACAATAAAGAATACCCCAGAAATCTTACCATTTGCGACAACATGGACGGACCTAGAGGGTATTATGCTAAGTGAAACATTTAAGTCAGAGAGAGAAGGACAAATACCATATGATTTCACTTATATGTGGAATCTAAAGAGCAAAATAAATGAACAAACAAAATAGGAACAGACTCATAGATACAGAGGACAGACTGATGGGTTGTCAGAGGGAAGGGGGGGGTTGGGAGGCTGGGTGTACAAGGTGAACGGATTAAGAAGTACAAATTGGGGAGGGGGTCCAAACTGGTAGTTACAAAATAGTCACAGGGATGTAAAATACAACACAGGGAATAGTATAGTCAACAATATTGCAATAACATGTATGGTGCCAGATGGGTATTGGAAATACCAGGGGGATCACTCTGTAAACTTTATAATTGTCTAACCACTATGCTGTACACCTGAAGCTAATACAAAAGGATGTTCGATGTAAACAGTAATTGAAAAACAAAATAAAGAAGGAATACCCCAGTGAAAAAGGCCAGCGTAGAAACAGACACCCTGAGCCGTTGAGGGCCGGGGGAGGAAGGCTTGCATCACATGCTGGTGTTTAAATGATGGGGTGGTTGGGCCAACACAGGGCACAAGGGCTGTTCCGGCGGCAGTCTGCCTCTGGGATAGCCATGAGTCCTACTTACGTCGAACGGAGCCGAGCTGGACTGGGCGTTCTGACCGCACGGCTCCCTGAAGCAGTCACTGAAGGGAAGGAGAAGACCCATGGCCAGGATGCGGGAGCAAAACTTCTCCGCCTCTTCCGGAGGTCCGTTCTCCTGCTGGCTGAACAGCTTCTCCAGCAGAGTCCGCCCTGCAGAGGGAACGGCGATTAGAAGGCAGCGCTGACAGGTCATCTGCCTCAGAACTCTCCCCGAGGAGAGGACACGGGTAAACACAGCCAGGGAGCAGCAACACAGTTGCCACGGCTACTGTCGTGTACAGGAGGCGGCCTCTCAAACTCACACAGAGAGCCCTGGGCTACCACGGGGGAAAGGGCAGCTCTGGTTTTCCCTCCCATCCCCCCAATTACCTCCCACTCTGAAAGAGGATGGGCCACGTTAGGGGCCGCATATCTCCTCCCCTCTAAAGAAGGGCCCCAAGATTTGGGATGTCACTGGTAAGCCTCCTTCCTAGGAAACAGTGAGTCACCAGCACTTGCTTAGGGGATGTCAGGGGAATGACAATGATGGGGAGGGGCAGAGAGGAGGAGATAGCGAGACAGGAGGGAGCTGACCAGCGAGAACAGCCACCCTGAAGACAAAGGTGATAGAGAGAAACTCGAAAACCTCTCCTATGCTCCTCAGAAGCCTGACTGTAGAGAGGGTCCAAACTTGTTCTGTTATTGTTGCTCTCAAAGGGACAGGAGAAGGGAAGAGGCCGAGGACCTCAGAGGGCCCGGGTCCACCTGCTCCCTTGGATCTCAGGGCTGGAGGCACCTTGGACTCACCCGGAGAACGGAAGGTGGAAGCACCTAGGTTAACACGCCTTTGAGCTGCCCCCGGCACACCCCTCCCTAGAAAGCATGACCACCCTCAGGAGACCACACAGCCTCGTTAACCCTTGGGTCACCTGACCCCCGCTTTGCTTTCTGCCACCTCCACGTAATCGTCCTTGCATCCGCTCCTCAATTCCAAACGCATACAAGACGCTGCAAACTGTGATTTCTTGGAAGCATCCCCCTCAGTCTGTTGAGATCTTGCTCCCAGATGTATTCTCTGTTGGACTCGAATACATGTTTATAAAAATTCCCTACAGGTTTGGACATTCCTACATGGGCACTGATGTGGCCTAGTCAGCAGGATTCCAAAGAAGCCCACCCTGGCCCACCCCACCGAACCAGACCCCCTGCCAGGTCCCAGCTGGGCTGTTTTGCTCCCCCAGCTCCCTGCTTCTCATTGGATGAACTCAGGGGAGTTTTCTCTCAGAAGCCAAACTGACCTGCTTTAGGTAGAGGTTCCTGACTTCATCTGAGCTGTTCCTATGTGACTGCTTTTAATTGCAGCTTTTTTTAAAATTGACTCACAAGAAACATTAAAATTCACGTGGGTAATCATGCCTCCAAGGTTCACAAACCCACCAATGGTCAGAGTCTAATCTGTGTGGACCCTCAACTTGCAAGAGCCTACAGAAATGGAGAGATTCCACTAAAAATAACATCAGCTTCAGATTGCTGAAGCCATCCTGCAATCCAGTTCCCACCTTGCTTTCTCCCGCCTTCCTATAATCCGCCTTCCATTCCCTCCATTCCACATACAAAAATAGAAGCTGCAGACGGCTATTCTAAGAAGCATTTTCTCAGGCTGTGGAGATCTTGCTTTTAGGCATATCCTGCTTGGCTCAAATAAATTTTCATAGAAATCCTCTACAGGTTCGGACATTCTTACATCGGCATAGCTATGGTCATAGCCAAGCTCTCTTAGGCCTCAGTTTTCACATCTGTAACTAGAAATGATCGTCCTCATTACCTTCTAGGATTGTTGTGAGGATTAAGTGAAATAAGCTTATAACAGAAGTGAACCTTGAGTAAAAAAGATACCCAAAGAGAAGAGATACCTGGGCTCAAATTTAAAAGCAGAGCCTAGCGGGCATTTCTAAATGGGGGCCTCTCATACAAACTACACCTCAGGGAGAAGCCTGCCCTGAACTGCCTGCCTCTGCACTGAACTCTGTTCCTGCCATCTGGGTCAGCCCTAACTAATCTAGGAGTTCCTGGAATTGCATTTCAACCAATAGGACTGAGGCTTTCCTCACCCAATCAGAGCTGTGCAGCTATATCCCCCAACAGTATCTTCACCAATCAGTCAGAATGGCTCCAAGCTAACCAATCAGGACAGTGCTTTTTGGACCAAACAAACTGTTGGGATTTGGATTTCATTTGCATGAGGATTGCATTTGGATTTCCATTTGCATGAGGGTAGATCAACCGGGGACCTGGGGTGGGGACTTCTGTCTATAAAAGTCAGCTTCCCTCTGGCTCAAGGAGTGCACTTTCCCTTTCCACCAGAAATGGAAGGCTAGATTGGCGCTCTCCAGAAGAGAGAGAAGCAGACCGGTGCAGGGCAGGACAGAGCAGACCCATGCAAAGTGGGGCAGAACAGTCAGAGCAGAGCAGAGCTGTCTAGCTAGAGAGAGGACTCACCTGAGGGCTGCCTCCCCCTAGTGCCACTGTGCCCCATGACCACCGCACGGCCATGCTGTTCCATAGCCATGCTGTTTCCTAATGGAACTGAAACACTACTGAGCTGATCTACAGCCATGCGGGTCTCACGGTGCTGCTTTATCACCCTCAGTGCTGTTTGCGCTGAGTGAAGCTTCCTTCTTCACCACACCCCCAGTGGGGGGCTCCTGCTGGCTTTGAACTGCCACCAATGGCCATCGGTTGACACAGGTTTAAGACAGGGCCCAAAAATTGTTACCCGCTATTATTTTTATCAAGATGTAGTTCAAGGGCTTGTACTTGGAAATGGGATACGTAAAATTTTGGTTCAACTAAAAGGGAGAAAATCATAGGTTAATGATAAAATCATCAATATGTATCCATAATCTAAAAGCATTAGAAAAAGTACAACTGTAAAAGCACTTGAAAAAGTAAAATAAGCAAGGCAAACACAAATTAAAATATCTTTAGCTAAGGTATTTTTATATGCAACAGATTTTAATTATATCACTAAGATAATATAATATTTAAGACTCTGCTTACTATGGTTCCTCTCCTCCATTTTGCTTTTTTAAAGCTTTCATTGTTTTACTAAATTTATTAAATTCATGTTAAAAATAATATGCATCCAATGCCAGTAAGGGAACTTACTAATCATTAATATTCTCCAGTTATTTCCATACTAACCCCGTGGCCCAGGCACACTTACACACCCTCGTTAATAAAGAGCATTACCTTGATCACGTAGAATCAGCTTGGCAGTCCCGCACTGCCTACAAACGCCCTTTCCACACTGCCAAGCAGAAATCACAGGGTAAGATAAACCTGTCAACAGCAGGCAGAGGGACGCTGTGTGAGGACAATCTACCATCACAACAAATGCAGTGACCCTCTCGCACACACAAGAAGCACACTCGTCCGTGCCTGCACTGGAGTTCTGTTGGGTGGGTGAGCAGTGACTCTATGGAAACTAGAAAAGCTTCCCTTTGGACAGAACTACACAAAGTCAAGTCATTTCCACACCTATTGTCAGCGTTGTGAAACTCAGTAAGGATTAATCAGCACAATCTCGAAGACACTAACTGAGCAATGAATGGTTTCTGGTGCCTCCCTGAGCGGAAAGTGGCAGAGCCGAAACTGGGTGCACACGCCGCTCTCCTCATTTTTATTCCAGGGATCTTGAATCTCCGCGTGGGCCAGCAACTTTGGGGAAAGCTTCTGACCAACATTCTGCATTGAGATTTAAAAGAAATAGACCACGAGGTCTGTGCTCTGCGGGGACTAACAATCTAGTTACAATGACCAGCATTCAAGAGGGAACATTTTTAAAATGCAGGCTACTTGGAACATGCTATCTTAATTAAACCTCCTTAGTGGAATCGGGGGAGGGGAGAAGGCAGCCAAGACAAGATATAACAAAGCACTTAGGAGTCTATCATTTGCCAAAGAATGTCCTATGTCCACCATCACGAAGAAAACATGCTCCCTGTCTTTAATAAATAATAATATAGTAATGAGGAAAATGTTGGCAGGTGTTCTTGTAAAAGAGATGCAAAGTACTGGCTCCCAACTGGCGATAAAGTAGAAATCTGGCTCTTTCTCCATTTTCTGGAGACAGCAAAGCCTCCAGCAGGAGGAGAAACTATCAACACTAGAATCTTCCCATGCAGAAAACAGACTTTCCACTAGCCTTGATGAAGCACATGACTTTCTGTTTTTATTGAACCCAAATAATAGTAACTTGTTGTTATTTAGTCTGTGACAACCCTCAATGTTCTGTATTTTAGAGCCAGAAGAAACCTTAGTGATTATTTCACTCAATCCTCTAATCTTGCCTGTAAAGAAACCAAGACCCAAATATTTCAGGAATATATCCCAGGTCACACATGGAAGAGGACAGAGTGTGAGTTTTGCGTTGTTTTATAGTATCATTTCTATAGCATCATATCCTAGAGTATCACTCACTTATAATCCTCTGTTTAAAATGTATAGATTTTAGAGCTTGCAAACACATCACTGATTTTTTCCCTTTGTGTATTTTTTATGGTGGAAGGATGAAGAGAATAGAAGTGCAACATTTGAAAGGCATCAACATAAGTTTTTCCTTCTTCCAAGCTACCTGTCTTGTGTACAATGAGAATTAAACAGAAGTCCCATTATGTTAAACTTCGTCCTGATGTTATAGGTCAGACACATCTATTTAATAAACTTCCCCCGAATCCCATAGTACCTATCAACTGAAATAAGAAGTAATGAGGTTGTTGACAATCACATGTAGAATTAGACAGTAATGGTAATTGCTTAAGTTTCATGTCAGCAAATACAGAGATGTCACATATAGGTATCATCATATATTGATGGCCTGTCCTAGATGAACAAGAAGAAAATCAGATAAGGCCAATTACGATCAAATGGAACGTAAGATGTCTAGTTTCAGATCCAAAATGCTGTAGGTTTTACAGTAAGGGGAAGATGCTTATTGGTATAGATATCTAGGGTTGCCTTCAGAAAAGACAAACAACTGGACAATCGTTAAAACACAGGACACATGAGGACAACTCAGCCCCGGGGCCCAGCTGCGGAGAAGATGCCCACCGCGCATGCATGAAGGGATTCAGTGGAAAGGGAGGACAAAGCTCTGTCCCCTCTGGAGTAATCAGAACTCAGTGGACCTATAAATAGTACTGACTTAGACACCGCTATTGGAAGCTCCCTTCCTCTGAGCACATTGGCAGGGTCAAAATTCCAGGCAAGAAAGGAATACTGAGATGTTCTGACCTGCATAAAACACGTGCCAATCCGGTGCAGATTTGCTCGTTTCCTATCTGAGTCCTTCAGTAGTGTTTCTTGATCCTTGTTTTGAAGAAGCTGACTGCTCTGGGTGGTGAATTGGACTCATATTTGATGCATTTTTGCCACCTGACACACTGAGAATATCTAGAAGACTAGTAAATAATGTGCCTGACATTATTTATAGCAAAATATCACAATAAGACCAAGTATTCAAAAAGTTACTTGCCCTGGTTGGTGTGGCTCAGTTGGTTGGAGCATCATCCTGCCCACAGAAAGGTCACAGGTTCGATTCCCATCAGGGCACATACTTAGGTTGCACGTTCCATCCCTGGTCAGGGCGAGTGCAAGAGGCAACTGGTCAGTGTTTCTCTCTCATGTTGATGTTTCTCTCTCTCTCTCTCTCTCTCTCTCAAAATCAACAAATATACCCTCAAGTGAGGATTAAAAGATAAAATTTAAAATTAAAAAAAAACTAGTGAGTAAAACCTATTTAACAGATGGTGTTGAAAACATGGGCTCACTATAGGGAGAAAAATAAAACCAAATGCCTGCATGATACTGTACACTCAAGGGGGCGCTAGATAGACCAAAGGTTTGGGGAAGATAACTTACGATATCTAAAACTGATTCTACATGTTAAGATTTCACTGATTCCATAGAACTGAATCCATTGCGGACTCTCACTGTGGGTTATTACCTACTTTATAGAATCTTGGAAGGGCTGAAGAAAAAAAACATTCTAGAAACTACTCACCAAGCCACAGTGTGGAACTAGGTCACCAAGGAAGTGGCTGCCTGTTCTCTGAGCTAAGGTCCTGGGCCCCGAGCGCATATACCCACGGCTACGATCAGGAAGCCTCATCCCCAAAGGTTCTCGAAGGTTAAGTGTTCCAGCCAGCCCAGAACTGTGCTCTGCCACTCAGCTGCAGGGAAGCGCCATACCGCACCCCAGCCTCAGTGACCCGCTGCCTGGACAGTGGACCCCTGCTGACCTGCCCCAGCAGAAGCGGATGGTTCTTCACCGGGCTTACAAGGGCAAACAATGGAAGTTAGTCCTGAGTCTTAGCCCGGTCTCCCAAACCGGGCACACATTCACCGAACCTGAACCATATCTAAGACATAGCCTGCAAGGGCCTCTGGGAAATGTCACGTTTACATTAGCCTCTAGCACAGGGAAAGAAGACCAGAGAGAGGACTGACGGCAATCTATAACATCCCTACCACGGGTAATAGAGTCATATCAGGAAC
>PVIA01009827.1:0-57174 GCA_004024845.1 Tonatia bakeri | reverse complement strand
ATGCTGTATCATAGTATTATATACTGCAGTATTAAGTATGTACTATGTAATATTCTTCAATACTAAAAATAATAAACTATATGTATCAATACAGATGGAGGCATGTGATATATTTTACAAAATTACATACTTGTGATATTAAATTTTTTTAAATGTAGGTGTTATATTTGCAAAATTTCTTTTCTGGAAGAAGAGAAAAGAGACAAGGTACAGAAAGAAAATGAAAAGTTAAAGAAAAATGGAATAGTACATACTGCACCATTTTGATTGGATATATAAAATATAAATGTCTAGTCCTGGTTGGTATAGCTCAGTGGATTGAGCACAAGCCTGTGGGCCAAAGGATTGCTTATTTGATTTCTAGTCAGGGCATATGCCTGGGCTGCAGGCCAAGTCCCCAGCTGGGGTGTGTGAGAGGCAACCACACATTGATGTTTTTCTCCCTCCCTTTCTCCTTCCCTTCCTCTCTCTCTAAATAAATAAAAATTTTAAAAAATTAAAAAATAAAATTTAAATATCTAAATGATAATTTATTTTAAATGTGTAAAAATTGAATATACACATGGACAATCTGACAGGTATAAAGTAAAATATTATGATGGAACACCAGGAAATGTTTTTCTTGGTTTGTTAATTTTAATTTAATTCTGAAACAAATTAAATTGCTATTAAGTAAGCAGAAAAAGAGATAGAAGAAAGGGAGAAAGTGACTGGGTTATTGGAAATTCTGTACTTTTGATGTTCTATATAATTTGTATTGTGGATTATTTTAATTTTTATTTGCATAGTTATATATTCTCGAAGAATTTTGTAATTACTAAGCTGTTTTACAATTTGAAGTATGGTTTTACAATTACATGATACAAACTTTACTTATTATGTTCACAATTAGGAGCACCACAGAAATAATGATGTTGTAAGATTCTAGAAAACAGTTTCCTAAAGAGATCTCATAGCTATCAAGAAAAGAATCCTGACTGTGTATTTAAAAATTATCCCATTGACAAAGAAAAGAATGTATTGGAATTGCATATTAAAAAAATGGAAAAGCAATTATATTCAAGCACAAAACTTTTAAACATTGAAAGTAACATCCCTATACAATGGAAAGAGGACCAATTGCTATAGCTCGCTCTTCCTCTCCTTTTCTAAGAATCCAATAGGGAAAAATCTGAATGAGCTCTAGAAACAAAGCAAGATTACCTACATTTGTATGCTGTAAGCTTCAATTATAAAACCAGAGTACAAGGTGACAAAGATAACAGAACAGGTTTTTGTCAATTGAGTCGAGAAATCTCAGTAATTCAGTCAGAACTCCACTTGCAACCATTAATTTAAATTTCCCAATCTCAGCCTAGGGGCTAGATGCAGATTATAGAATTTTAGATCCTTGTGTTTGGTTGTTTTTGGTTTTTGAATCTAAAAAGAAAAGTGATCAAAAACAGATTCAATAGGTCCACATTTTTGCTGAGAATTAGACAGTTCCTCTCCTCACCATGAAGAGTTATGCCAGACTCAGGGAAAGCTAATGTTGTGAAAAACAAGAGCAAACCTGGGATGATTAAATTAAGATCTGAAGAGGTAATTGCCCAAAGCAGAAATGTTAACTATGGAGAACTGTAACACAATTCAGGACAGTGTCTCAGTTTGTTCACAAGTTCCAAGAGTTGTCATTCCTTAAAGAACAGTTGTTCATTCACCTTAAGCACAGCACCACAATCCTTGTTGGTGTAATTCATAGACATGTGAATAGAAAATCTCGATATTACATGAAATAGCCTAAAATCAAGAATCACTAAGCATTTGAGTTAAAACAGTACTAAATGCATATTATAAAGCCAAGACCAAAAAGATCAGAGTTAACAGTTGCAAACAGAAGAAAACTCTAAAGGCACTACAATTAATACCTCAGAATGATAAGAGAATATTTCTTTTTTTTCCTAAGACCAATTTAAAAAAAATTATTGCTGTTCAGTTACGGTTGTCCCCATTTTTCCCCCATTATGCTCCCCTGCCCTTCCACTTCCACATTGAATCATTCCCCCCCTCTGTTGGCTTTGTCCAAGTGTCCTTTATACATGTTCCTTGACTTAACCCTTCCACTTCCTTCCCCCGTTATCCTTCTCCCCCCACCCCTCTTGTCGCTGTCAGTTTGTTCTTTATTTCCAAGTCTCTGGTTCTCTATACTTAGCTTGTTTGTTTTGTTGATTAGGTTCTGTTAATGGTGAGATCATATGGTATTTGCCTTTCACCGCCTGGTTTATTTCACTTAATATCATGCTTTCCAGTTCCATCCATACTGTTGTGAAGGGTAGGAGCTCCTTCTTTCTTTCTGCTGTGTAGTATCCCATTGTGTAAATGTACCACAGTTTTTTGATCAACTCATTTACTGATGGGCACTTAGGCTATTTCTTTCTGAAACAAAAGTAGCTGTTACACAAAAGGAGTCATTCAGAAACAAAACACCAAAATTACATGAATGACTAATCCAACATCTTCTTCTTTCCCTTCTCAGTTAATGTCTCCATCTGGTCAGCATAAATCCTAGAAATTATGCTTTTTTTTAACCTCACATTTTATATTCAGCCCTTCAGAAAATAATTTTCTTTGATGACAGAAAACCTATTAACATCCAGTCATTTATCATCATCTCCAATGTTAGCGCAATAGTCCAAGACATCATTTCCTACCTCGAACATGGCAAGAGCCTACTACCATTCTCCCTATTTCCACACATGACCCTTATAGTCAGTTTTTAACATAGCAGTAAAGGTGATTGTTTTCCAAAGGATAAATCAAATCATAACAATCCCCAGCTTTTTCCACTCTAATTTTGTCCCCTGTTCTTCATTACCGTAGAGTCTATACAATATAGCTCTTGGTCTGTCTCTTAGATTGTGTCACTCTTTCTCTTTCCAGCATTTGCAGTACATCAGTCACATTGGTCTTTGATCCCTTGAATCAAAGCCTTTAAATTATTTCCCTCTGACTATAAAATTTTTCCCGGCATCTCCATTTGTTTTCCTCCTTCACATCACCGGAATCTTAGCTGAATTGTGCACTTTTCAGTGGACCTGACTAAAACAGTTAAAACAGCTGTCCCTGTCTTTATGCATTGTGACTTTTCATAGTTCTTATGACTATCAGAAATAAACGTATCTGTAGAATTCATGCTTTGTTATCATTAACTTTGAATTAAACTGTGAATGCAAAAAAAGACAGGAAAATATGTATATTTCATAACACCAAATCTCTAATCCCTAATGTAGAACCTGATATAAAGTATAATTCAGAACTTTTTGATAGAGGAAAGAATGAATTTTTGATAAATTTATAGGTGAGAAATAACAACTTGTTTAAATGTGTGATTTTATATTAATTTAAAACATTTACTGGCATTTTTATTCAGGAATTGTTCACATCTACATATTTTGCATTGGGAAATTGTCATTTTTACTGATTTTTATGAATTATTTAATAAGTCTTTAAAGGGTAGTGAAAAAATACTAATTTTCTTATTAAATGACTTGTCCCTTGTGGGATATTCCTTGAAGAGGGATTGAAGTTTCACTGAAAACAAGGAAGACTCCATGAGACTGAAAATGGAAAAATGGCAATTTTGATTTTTGAAAAAGAAAAATCTTTATATTTTGAAATGCAGCAAGTTTTCCATCAATATTAGGCAAGAATTCAGAACTGATAGTTAACATAATGTTTTGAAAGAAAAACTAAAAAAACAAAGCAATGATCTTTACCACAGGTAGACTGAGAAAAAAAACTTGTTAGACTAATTCATTTTCTTTTTTGACAGGCTTACCAGACTGGGAAGTCAGAAAAAAATGCAGTAGACAAGAAATATCCAGATTTCAGTAAGTTACACAAATGTTTCTTGTGACATATTTATGAATAGGTGAAGAAACATAAGTTAACTGATTACATAACTAGGTAAATTTGTATTCGGTTGCACAGCTGTACCCAGAGGTTTCCAATTAGGGGACTGCATAGATCTTGAGGAATATTTCCTTCCTAGCTACTCCTTCAGGACAATACTTTACCCAGTGACTTCAATGAAAATCTTTAATGCATGTTGATCAAATGTCTAAATAATATTAAGCTGGTATAGGAGAGAAAATGAAACCATAATCTACAAAAAAGAGTTCAAGATATGTATATATATCTTGGGGAAAAAAGCCTACCTGTCTTAGTTTACATGAATAGAAACATGATATCTACAGTGAGACCTGCAATGTTTCCGATCTAATCAAATATCTTCAAGAACTACATTGAGCTCTGGGCAGGAAAATTTTTAAAAATATGAAAAACAATAAGTCAACTAATAAGAAATATAGCAGTGATTATAAACTAAATAAGAAAAGAAGACCAAGTTGCTATATGGAAATGAAATCATATCATTTAAGGAAAGTCTCCAGGCTGAAGAAAAGAGGATTCAAGAAATACATCTAGTTGTTTTACATGTTTTAAAGTTTTCTTTTTCATGTAAAGAGACAAAGACTATTTATGATAAACACTATGATGAAAAGAACCGGAACATGTGGGTTTAAATGAGAAAGATTTCTATTGCATACAAAGACCAATTCCATGTTTGTAATTACTGGATGGAACACAGAGTAACTGTGGGATGTGTTCAAAGCAGGGACTGTCAGATCAACACAGCAGGTGTCATCTGGGAGTGCAGGCAAGTTTAGATGTTGGACTATGCATCTCTTGCAGTCAGTGCTGTAATGAACTGTGTATCAAGTCAATCAAAGAGGTCTTTTTAAACATAAAATTTTACACCTACTAATTAACATTTGAACATTATGAGAAAACAATTTTGCAGTGAAATTTGGTTTACTTCAAAATGAATTTTAAGAAAATTTAAATACTTGTTTTCATTGCGTATCTAGAGTTAAAATCATTGAGTTGAAGAGTCTAATGTTATGAACAAACATATGTACAGTCTTCTCTTTGGGGTACAGAGGGGTAGGGATATGTTCAGGGAGACCAAGGGAATGAGAGAGATTATAACTTTTGCACTCCCCACAAAATCTGACTCTGCCACAGAGATTGTTTATACTCTACCATGTGGAGACAGGCAGAATTAAAGGAGATGGTTTCATGAAAGATATTGTTTAAATTGAGGATTTTTTGTTGCATACGGTACAGTAAAATGTACACTATCATATAGTTTTTTGAATTATGATAAATACATGAAACTGCTTATCTATAACCACAAAGTATAGTTTGGTAACCCCCCAAAATTCCTTTTTTCCCCTTTGTAGACAACCCTTCTCCTTACCCCAGCCCCCGGCAAATATTGATTTGTCTCTCTACCTATAGTTTTGCCTTTCTCAAATGCCATATGAATAGAATCATATAGTATGTAGCCACTTCTGTCTGGTTTTATCATGAAGGTAACTTTAATGATGGAAAGAAATAAAATGCCTTTTAAAGTCTGGCTTATTTGGGGTTCACCAAGATACCTTAATTATGGCAAATATAGCAGAATGATGAATGGTAAATTGATATAACCAATCAACAGTGGAGGCATGAGAGGAAACCACAATACTGGGATGTGTAAAATCAGTGCTGCAGAAATGCAAAACACCCCCTAACTAGTCTCAACAACAGAAGATTATTTTAGGGGGTAAGGTCCTGTAGTTGAGCAGGTCCTGCAGAAAATAGCAGTGAAATTCCCATATTAACGTTAATGTGACCTCATTTATATCCCTCGGTCGATGAGCCTTGTAAACTTTAGACTATGAAAGCATGCCAAAATTGGTTAAAATAAATAAATTTTAAAAACTTCCAAACTAAATAGTTTGTCAACTGGAATGTTGAAAATAATGCTGACAATCAGAGAAAGATATAAATACACTGCATTGGTCCCAAAACTCAAGATGAGGGAGTTCAAGAAAGAAAGTAGGAACTATATGTAGCCATAGACCAAATAGAAATAGATTAGTGGAAGGAAGTTGTTAAGTAAATGGTTCTATTCTAAGAAGTTGCCATCATACTTCTATTTTAACCATGGTCATTGGTCAGGTTCATTCTAGTAGATTTCATGACACCGGATAGATTCAAGGATAATCTGAGATGACATAGTTATTCAGAGTGATGTAAATAGAAATGGTCCACTGAGGAAAAAAAGCTTAGTCAAACTTCTAAAATGCTAAACCAGAATTTATTTTTAATATACTCAATAGAGCAAATTTTTTTTTCTTAAAGAAACACTATTCAGCATTGAGTGTACTTTGTTTTAGTGACAGTGACAAGGCTGATTAATAAGTTATTTTTGCTCAGTTTGGACTTGATGAAGAAGAAGGTGTGACTTGTGCCTTAGGATTTCTGGGAAGTAAAGTGGATTATTCTTTCATGCTTTTATGCTCTTTTGTCTCAGTCATTATTGTGACACATAAATTCACTTACTATAGAACATATTCCAACATGTTGTCAGTGGTGCTCCAACCGTCTCCAGGGCTCCAGGGAAACTTCCAAAAAGTTGGTACCAGTTCACCCAAAAAGAAATGTTGCTCAGAGAAATTGCATCTTACTCGGTTTTATGCTTAGATGTGATTCCTCTTCCTCTGATTCTTCACAAGAATGGAAACAGGTGGTGTATGATATACCAAGCAATCCACAGCCCATCTCTGCAAAGCCATGTGTTAACTGACCTAAAATATGCTGTTGCTCAACCAAAAACCTTTTCAACAAACTTGGGTAGCCTCCAGAGGTTAGGTTAGAGCTTTATTTCCTATCCCAACAAGAAAGAGTTGTACTACCATGAAGACAAATATTTGACATGTTCCTGCTAAAAAGAAACATTACAAAAGGTGCATAGAAACAGTTCTACTTTTCTGTAGCTTTGAAAATTGTCCTCTCATCACTAGGTACTTTCACAGAGATCTTAAATGGAAGGTTAAAGATAATCACACTCCACTAAGCAGGCACAGTGGCTTCACTGTCAGGACAGGGAAAAGGGTGTGCCACTCACTACCAGAGGGACTTGGACCTCAATATCAGAAATCAGAGAATTGAATTTTTGTACAATGGCAGAGAATACAATACAATATTCTTAACCAATTTAAAACCCATTCACACTAATTACTCAACTTCATAAAGGCATTAACAACCTACCAAAAACATCAAACTTAATAGCAAAGGTCAAACTCGTGTCCCCTAAAACTGGGAGAAAAGCAAAGTGTCAACTGTCAAAATTCTTACTCATTTATAATACTTAAGATATAGTCATTCAAATAAAGCAAGAAAAAATATACAAACTGAACAGAAAGAAATAAAACTATCTATAGTTACAGAACAAATGACTATTGAAAACCACAAGGAATCTACAAAAATATGCCTAGGATTAGAACTAGTAAGATCACAGGATACAAAATTAACATGCCAAAAAATCAATAACGCTCTTGTGTATTAACAATTAACACAGGAAAAAACAGCAATTAGAAGTACAATACCATTTACAATTACTCCAAACATAATGGAAAATAAGCATACATTTAACAAAGTAGGTAGAGGATGTGTATATTAAAATTAGAAAATGCAGATGAAAGAAATCAAAGAAAATTTATGGTAAATAAATAAGAGAAATAACAAGTTCATGGATTGTAATTTCCACGTAAAAATTCTCCCCAAATGGACCTATAGATTTAATGCAATCTCTGCCCAAATACCAACACAGATCTTTGTAGACACAGACATTTCTAAAATTTATGTGGAAAGCTATAAGCTCCAGAATAGCTCTAATTATCTTGAAATAAGAATGAAACAGGAGGAATTACTTTACTTGATAATTAAACTCTACTGTATAGCTACAGTAATCAAGATATTGTGCTTCTGGCAAAGAAACAAACACATGGATTTACGTAATGAAATAGAAAACCCAGAAATAACCCAATGCAAATATGCTCAACTCATTTTGTGCAAAGGTTTAAAAATGCAATTCAATAAAAGAAAGATCACCTTTTCAACAAATGATACTGTAGAAAGCCTCCCCCCCCCGCAAAGGACCTCAATTTAAAGCTCAAAACTTATATTAAAAATAACTCAAAATGAATTATGAACTTAAATGTAGAAAATAAAAGTAGAAAATGCTGATAGAAAAAAATATTCAGATGTTTTTAGCAAAGTACTTTTAGACTTTACATAAAAAGTATTATTCTTAAAAGGAAAAACTGACAATTAGACATAGACAAAATTTTTTTGCTCTTGCAAATGCTCATAATTTGAGGTTAATGGTGTACTTCATATTATATGATGCCAGTGCTTTGACAATTATGGAGACACTCCTTTCAGCCAATTTTAATTAGTTTGTAATCTGTTTAAATTATAATATCCACACAATGCAATACACAGTTTATGTGTCATCGAGGTCTATACTGAAACCTATATGGCAAAGTGACCTCAATAAATTTAATTAAAAATAAAATAAAAAGAAATAAAAATAATAAATTTTAATATCCAAAAGTGAATGCAATATTACAGGGAGGAATGAAGGGCAGTCCAGTATTATCATTACCCTCCCTCACTGTGTAGAACTCTTAAAATGCCACCTAAAAGTGGTCATATTTTACTTTACAGTATTAGACTCAAATTTATAACAAATCTTTTCATTAATTTTTTGACACCCACTTTCACTTTACCAACAAATCCTATCAGCTTTTTCTCCAAATAAATTCCAGATTCACAGTAATTTTTAACTATGATTTAATAGTAAGAAATGGAATCTCTCATCTTCATTGAAGCCACCATCGTCTGTCATCTAGATCATTGCAACAGTCTCCTAACTGACCTCTGTTTCAAATCTTGACCACTTCAGTCTGTTTTCCATACACAATGCTAAAATTTTTAAGTGGGCCTTAAAATCAGATCATGTCCTTCCTCAATCCAAAATGTTTTGATTGCTTTTCTTCCCACTCAGAATGTGAATTTGAGATTCTACTAAAATATAAGCTCCATGAAGGTGCGAATTTGCATCTCTATTCACTGCTATATCATCAATCCTTAAAATAGGGCCAGAGACATTTAATACTTTTTAATAAATAATAATTGTGACTAAGGTAATAAAATAATTTTTGTAATTGCTGCTATACATAAGCCATAGCTCTTTAAACTACTCTATTAAAATTGTAGGACACTGTTCAGTTTCATCTTGTGTATAGAATTATACCTTAAAAATACCTAAGGTAATCAATATAAAATGCATTTGGACTAATTATATAATAAGACAATTAGATAATATTCAAAACCCAACTCATTTTCCTGTTTTGTAATAAAAAGTAATTATGAAATACAATGGAAGAATACCCCCATTAATAATACTAATGAAAAATACAGTTAACCTAGCAAGACACTTTAAAAGAAAGGTAAAGAGGGTATCAAGAGGACTACAAAATTGTATATCAGCACAAAAATGACTTTCATGAGTTAAAAAACATGACATGTTCTGTAGTAAATACTCTAAAGCTGTCAATTTCTTTACAATTTAAAAATCAAATAAAACAAACTATTATATACCAATAAAATGTTCGAGACGCATGTTTTTTAAAAAAAATTAAACGTTCAATGAATTAAACCAAGTAAAACCAGTCTAGGCCTACAAGTTAGCAATAGAAATGTATTGATTAACCAATACAAACATAACTAAACGTTTAAATACTTGTACAGTTAACCATTTTTTAGACTATCATTATCTTCTAGTTCATAATTTTTCAGCCAATAAATGAATATCCTTCCCACTTGCACATAATTAGAAAGATTCTTGACTATGCTTTCAAAATGTTTGAATATTTTAACCCATATTTATGTCTAAAATGTTGCAGTGCAACTCATTGACAAAATGTTGATTATGGTGATATTTCATAAGGCTCTATATTGTAAATTTTTTTAATTGATGCTTATTTAGCTTGATTCTGAATATTTATGAAAATTCAGTTAAAACATAGTTTTTCCTTTAAATATTCCTCTAATATTTCTGATACTGCTTTAAAGCACCCACATTTAGTAAGAATGCATATACACAATAATTTAATTTTTACATCATATAGTTGCTATTTTTCCATATTGTCTAGTAACTTTTTATAAGAAGTTGTCTCAATCTCCTAATTATGAGACATTATTTGTTTATCACATTTCTAATCTAATAATATATAGATTGTATGGATACAGTTAGTCAAAAATTGTTTATTTTTTGCTCATTCACATGGATCCTTCTTACCACTGATTCATGTTCATGTTATTCTAAAGCATCCTTTTAACAATATCCCCTAAACTCTTCTCACATCTTGACTGTAAGCTCACCAATCACTTTGCTTCCTGGTGGTTTGATTTGGTTTGCTGCCCATCATCTGGAGCCTTGCCCAGTCTCCCTATCTCTTTGAAGCCCGACAGCGCCTCACTAATCTGACTGAAGTATGCGCACAGTGCCCTGAGCTGTCATTGCCAACTTGATTTGATTAAGCTTTGTTTTAATTATTTCTTCTTGGCTTTCCTATTTCTCTTTCATGACTTCCTGGATGCACACTTTATTTCAAGTTTGCTGTGGTTACACCAATTTGACAGATATCATCAAAATTAGCATTCCTTTAGTAAGTTCATTGTAAAAATTTTTAACAATAATTCTATTTAAAGATTTCTTCAGAGAAAGTAGTCCATTTACCAGAAAAGGAATTACTTGAGCATCTGGAAATGCCCAATTTATAGGAACCAGCTCATTGAAGGAATTTTCCAGGCCTTTATTTTTGCTACACAGAACTAAAATAAAATTTAAAACCTGGTTTTCCCCTTTATATATTCCTGTCACAGTTCCTATATCACTTTACAATATCTGACCTGTAGTGAGCTTACATATATGTACAATGTGGAGATGGTGTATATTGCACCTTTGATTCCTCAGTAACAGAATCCAGCCCCAAATTTGATTAAGGCACTCCATGTTCTAATAACAAAAGGGTGAAGTAAATCTAATTGAAAAAAAATTACTAAAAGTTTAATAAACAAATAAAAATGTGCTTAATAGCTGATATTGTATAGAATCAAATTAGCATTTTTTCTTTTCTGTTTTAGTTTTTTAATGATAATTTTAAAACCAAACACGCATCATATAATAAGCAATGCTTCTGGGAGAGTTAATGTGTGTGTGTGTGTGTGTGTGTGTTTGAGAGAGAGAAAAAACTATTTAACATTATGTATGGAGAGATAAGAAAATGCTCTAAATTTGGAGAATAGTCAAAAATATGTATTTATGCATGTTGATGTTCATGATTTTTATAATAGCTAAAATTGGGATTAACTGCATGCTTAAAAATACAGAATAAAGTAAGTTGTTTGCAGATGTATTTTGCAATATTATGCAGGTATATAAATTGAGTTTTTAATATCAGTAAAAATGCACAATGACTTCAAATAAAAGCCAAAGATAAGAAAATGCTAAAGTATACATCCAGCATGACACCCATTATAAAAAGGAAGGTACTGAAGAGGAGTGTATGCATAATTATACCAATAGTTATCTCTAAATTATAAAATGAAGAGTAACTTTTATTCTCTTCAATCTTCTGATTTTTTCCTAAACTTCAAATGGCTCTTTTTCAATAGTTATATACACATTTTATTTGAAAAATGTTTGGAAAAGAAAACATTAGAAAAAACAATATAATGACAACAATGACAATTCAATATCAAGTCATTGTAATAAATATAACTATATTTTATACCTCACTTAGAGGCATAACTATTGTTATTCTCAAGTCGGAACTCTATCTCTGCATATCTCTGTAATTGTTTATTCTCCAAAACTAATTGAAGCAACAGGATGTCATTCAGTCACCCAGTTTGGATCTCATTTTAATCCTAACCCCACAAAGAAGCCGTGATTTCACTCCATCACTCTAATAATGAACTGAGAACATGAAAACATAAGATTGATGTGTTTGTTTTAAAAGAGCTAATATGTCATGCTTGGCTGCTGCTGTTCAACTTCATCAGTGATAAAGAGAAGAGGATGCTTGTAATGACACATCTACTGCACAGACGTCAGTGATGGAAAGTGACACGAGAAGCACAGCATCTGCTCTGCTCTTCAGGTTCAATCCTCTGAACCGTGTTGCTCTGGACAAGGCATCTTCTAATCATTTAGAGAGCAGCAAAGCTCGCTTGATGCTTCAATAGTACAACCCAGCTCAAAATTTAATTAAGGCATTCCAGGTTCAAGTAACTGAACGGAGATGTAGACTGAATCAAAAAGAAGGAAGGGATGGAGGGAATTAAGGACAGAGGGACACAGGGAGAGAAGGAATTTAAGAAAACTTAATGGGATGACAAGTGACAAAACTAAAATATTCAGGCAACCATCTTTCTTTCCAGATCATATCCTTTTGATTTATGTAGCATCTGCCCTTTCCACATTCCCCAAATAGCCACGATAATGAAAGTTATAATTTAAGCAAGTGTGTGTGCTTTACATCTCTGTACATACTAAATGTGATGTTTGGTGCCAACATAAGTTTTGTGGGAATACTCTCTTTTCCTCTATGATGGTAACTTCAAACTAGCAGACATCTATCTTCAAATCATTTCCAGTTCCCCATAAACACCTATGAAATTGGCTTTTCCAAACCGCATTGAATGTGAAGCCATAACCCACGCACTATAAAATGAAGGCTATTATTTATTCTTGTTTTTGTTTTGATGTTACTGCATCTTTCCTTATTACAGAGCCTGCGGGAAAAAAATATCTTGTCTTTATTGATACCCAGTTGTTGAGCCAAGTTCACATGTGCTATTTTTTATCTAATACACATAATATGTTAGTGCTTGAGTGGTTTTGCTTTTCTGAAATGTGAATACTTTCCTCAGTATTTTTCTTACCCCTTTCTACCTTGTTAAGTTTGGATGAGTAGTTCAGAAGTGAAAGTCACCCTGGATATTTGGTGATTAAACGGCATTTTGCTAAGTACAGGGCAGTTCCTGAAATAGGTACCTGTTCAACATTGATGTATTAAACATCTATTAAATGAACAATAATGTAGTCTTTCCAATCTTCTTTCTAAATATCAGAATCTAGGCACAGATGCTCACCCAGCACCAAGGCTCATAGGGCTTCTCTCTATGTGAAGTCGGGGGGGCTCTCTATTAGCTCCATCAGCTGATTTCCCACCTGCCTCGTTTCTTTTGTGTTACTTCCCAGGCTAGCTGCACAGCCATGCCACTGTTTTGCTATTTAGTTGCCTTTTCTTACTGTTGCAACTGCACTTTGCTCCCCAATCAAAATGATTTATATATTTTTTAAAATTTTACTCATACATGCCAGTAAATATTTGTAGAAATGCTCAAATTATTTAAAGAAACCAAGGCACGTCACAGCTCTGTCTCTCTCCTAGCTGCAGGGATGCATATTACTAAATCTAAATTGCAGAGTGATAGTTTTCAAATGACTCATTTTTATGGACTTTGTTACTTGTTTTTAAGCAGAAGAGGAAAAAAAGCCTTACCAGAATTTTCTGACTCATGAACCTGTCTCTCCTCTCCTTAATTGCACTACACAGTGGAATGAGTACGTATCTAAAAGGACTATGGGCAGAACTGTTATCCCAGCACGTTTCCGCTGGCACCTCTCGGCAGGTATCCAATGCTTATTGCAAACTAAGGAAGACTTAAGATTAGCCACTGGCAATTCATTACTAGCACTCACATGCTCTCCTATTGCAGCTGTGGAGAGCAAAGACAATATATTTAGTATAAGAAAACTATAAATGTTCTAGAAGAATAAAATTAGAAAACATAATAAAAACAAAATGAAAAGAAGAAGAACTACAGGCTTGAGAACACTTAGGAAAAAAATTATTCATAAAATTAAAACAAGTTGAGATGTGATATGCTCTCCATTGTTAACTTCATAATGGAAAGTATACAAGAATCCTTCTATTCAATTCTCTTTCATTTGGAATTCAAGATAATTTCAAGACAGTGGTTCAATGTTGAAAAATGTCTTAAAGTCCTAAACTAATTGTTTAGACAAAAAATAAAAATTTGCTTTGCTACTTGTAAATACAAAAATTGAAGAACATGGAAAGACCCATGTATAGCCACACAGTCTTATATTGTACATTACTCTGCAATTATAAGATTTATATCCTTCCATTGAATCTTGCCTAATTTACTCAGATATACTATTAATTTGTGTTATTATAAAATTGGTTTATTGAACACTTACTAGGTAATAGAGAGTGTGCTCATTACCTGATATGTATTATCTAATGTGCTCTTCACAGCAACCCTCTGAAATAAATGTCCTCTTCTCGTAGATGGCTGATAAACATTAGGTAATTTTTCCAGGGTCACATTGTTGCTTTAATTGGAATATGAAATCATCAATCTGGCTCCAGACTACTATTTTATATGATTTCCTCATTATTTTGTGACCATACAATCAACTACTTATTTTATTATTTTACTTGGAATATGGCAAAGCTGGAAATCTGTTAGAAGTTTATCTGTGTGGCAATCACAAAAAAAAAGGATCTTGTTCTACCTGGCTTTTATAACAAATGACCTTGAAAAGCTTCTTGCTTCTTTAGTTTGAGAAAATATTACTGGAACCCCATTTGGTAGGGATACATACCTATATAAAATGTACCATATAGTCCTATTTCATGTTCACTTCAAGAATTTCAAGATATCAAATTGTCTCTTGAAAAAAATGGTAACAGAATTCCAGTATTAGTAAATAAACTGCCTGATGCACTCTAACACAACAACGACAAAAGCTCTGATGGGGTGGGAGTCAGCACAAGGAAATTACAATGGTACACACCCAGTGGAACATTAGGTGAATATAGTGATTCCCAGGATAAAACTAAATTTTTGTTTCATCAACAAAAATTTGTGATGGCTAAGTGATCAGTGCTATTGCCACCTTTTTCTCCCACCCTTAAAGAGCGGTAAAGTTAGTAGAGTCTAAGGAAATAAAAGCCATATACACAATTTACATTTGCTTCCTTTTCTTATCACTTTTCAGATACTCTTAAATATGATAGAAATTATATCAGATTCATAAGCTGTTGTTGGAACATAGAAAATACACTACACAATGAGAACAAGAGTAAGGGACTGAAAGAGGAAGATATTGATTTATTTAGGATATAGTAATTATATATACACATTGATGTATGCATATACATATAGACATATACTTATGAATTAGCTATGTAACTGTCATTATAATTATATGTAAGTCAAAACAATTCTGTCTATTATGTTACCTAGGAGATGATCCTAACTGCTAGCAGTTAACTGTATTTGTATCTAAACCAAGAAAAATGTGTGCAAATGTGGAATATAGAGAAAATAATTGATGATAGACATTGTCATGAGTAATGCCAAAGCAAATATGAATCTTATGGTATCTTGCATTTTTTCTCTTCCTTATCACATTCAAGAAGAGAATATTTAATCACTTAATAAGATAGAAATCACTTTAAAATCATATGGTATTTTCAGGAATATGATCTATGTTTCTATGATGATTGGGTTAGTAAATTCAAAGGTATTTTGGAACTAATTCTTATCTTTAAGATGAGCATATTTCTAATAGAAGCATTTAGTAATCCCTTGTCAATTTTATTTGAAAAAGAAAGAGTTGGCAAAGTAGTTTGTTGGAGATACTTAATGAATATACTAATTTCCTACAACACCATAACACAGTACCACAACAGAAAATTTCTTTCACAGTCTGGAATCAGGAAGAGCAAAATCTGGAGGCTATAAAGAAGAATCCCTTCTGGCCTCTTTCAGTCTCTAGGAACTAACCTCCAGCAGTCCTTGGCTTCCTTGGCACGTGGCCCCGTTAGTCGGCTTTTATCTGTTTCCACATCATCTCCTCCTCTTCTTTCTGGCAAATCTGCTTTCTGTTTCTCTCATAGACACTCATTGAATTTAAGGATGATCTCTTCATCTTGAGATCCTTAACTTAATTGCATATGTAAAGACCCTTTTTCAAATAAGGCAAAATTCACAGGTTCCAGGAATTTGATGTGAATATATGGATACATCTTTTAGGGTACCACTTTTCAACCCACTATACTGATTTAGAGTATTTAGAAAGAAGGCAGTGATAATATATGATGCATGTGTGTCTGGTAGGTCCTGAGGAAGAATTTTATTTATTTTATTTTTTTTTGGTAATACTCAATCCTATGGGGTTTTTACTTATTTTCCATATATGAAGACTTGACGTGCTATATAAGGGGGTCCCCCCAAAACTGGAATTATCTTCTGGAGGGCAGGCCCCTTGTAGTACAGGCTTTACTCGCTAGTTGAGTGTTCTAGGAACCCATCTGTGTCAGTGTGCCAGCTGGCATTGTTATGAAATGCTGTGGTCAGCTGCAGGAAAATTTTCTGAAGGCTCTTTCAATGCATTTGCCCATTTCATGATGGGTGATTCACAAGTGCACCTACCCACAGCTTGCTGAGTGCTCTGCCGTTTTTGACCAAAAACAGCCTGACCCCTCCCTGTGCCCCACCCTCTCTATTCACTCTATCTTGCCCAGAGTGACCTTTTTTTGTTTCCTCAGATGAAAAAAGCCACAAATGCAAATGTTTTGCTGGTGTGAAAGAGGTGTGAAAAAAAAACTGGCAGAAGCACTAAAAGGCATGAAAATCAATGAATTCAAAAACTGTTTGGGGTAGTGGGAGTAAAAGTCTCAATGGGTGTGTTTTATCAAATGGAGAAGACTTTAGAGGAGACTGAAGTTTAAGTATGTAGGAATAAATACATGGTTTTTCATAAATTCCATTTTAGGGGGTCCTCCCTCATACTGTAGTCATATTAAAAGGTTCATTGGTATTCTTCCTCCCTGATTATTTGGGGTATCTTTCCATGAACTATTATATAGGTGAGAGCAATGTCCTTCATCTCATGGAAGCAAGTTCAAAGCCCTCTAACTATTCTCTTCCCTTTAAATATTAAGACCGTCTGATAATACAACAAAGCTTGAAGGACATAGGAGAAGGAATACTTTAGCTTCTCTTTTTTCTTTTTCACCTAAAAACTGCCTTACCCTCATTGTAATTAAACAGCTCTCCCATCATTCTCGCACATTCTTAGTTCATGTGAAGTCTTTAATTAGCTTGTCTTTGTTAGTGATGGCCATTTCAATTGTTAATATTTTCAAATAAGATACAGATCCTTAATAAACAACAAAACACATTTCATGGGATAAAATTTTGACAATAAAGTTTGCTGCATATTCTAAAGGATTTGTCACATTATCCCTTGGTCTTGAGATGGTGTTAAAATGTCTTGTAGTTTAACATATACAGTTAAACTGTTATAAGTTATTCTATTCTACAGCCCAAGCTTTAGGAGTTTTGCTGCAGTCATCTTTAGTTCTAAGAAAAGTTGCCACAAGATGGGAAACAATTTAATCTCTGTCTGAGTTTTACTAAGAATTCACTGAAATTTGGATAAAATCTTTCAACAAGCTAATAAATCTATATATTTGAAGAAAAAGCAAATATATGTACTATAAAATAAACCAGACTGTCAGCATGGTACCAGTGAGACTAATCAGTGTAATTAAATTAAGAGCTGGAAACTACCAATTATCATATTGTCCCAATAGACAAAGCTCTATTGTTTGGATTTAAAATTTTAAACAATAAAATACAAATTGAGTTATACAAAATTCAATGCCTCTTTTCCAAATTTAGATTCAGAAGACATTTATGCACTTTGAAAATCATAATGTTCACCATTTTGTGTTCAATTTACTTTCAACTTCCTATATTTTCTGAGAATAAGAACAGCACAAATCTATCCTGGTATAGTTCTATTATTTCTGAGGAGGTCTTTCAATGTCATGGGAAAACAAAATATGTTAAATTAGGATTATGTACAGATTCTCATTAATTCAAGGTAATCGAATCTAG
The DNA here is from genome assembly GCA_004024845.1 of Tonatia bakeri. Classification (NCBI taxonomy): domain Eukaryota; kingdom Metazoa; phylum Chordata; class Mammalia; order Chiroptera; family Phyllostomidae; genus Tonatia; species Tonatia bakeri. Next base: position 39,228 of record PVIA01009827.1, on the reverse strand, counting down.
TATATGAGGTCTGTTGATAAAAACTCTAGCTATTTTTAATATAACGAGAACTGTTTGTGTGACATCCATGTAACCTGGCAGCCAAAGAGAGTGAAATGGAATGCATTTGCATGAACAATAACGGTTTCACTGTATTAGTCAGTGGGGGAGACAGACACCATTGAGTGAGCATATGTACTATGTGGCTGTCCCATTCAAAAATGACTAAGCAAGTGGAGCAGCAAATCTGCACCAAATTTTGCACTAAGCTTGAACATTCCTCTGCAGAAACTATTCAGATGTTTCAGAAGGCTTTTGGGGATAATGCAATGAGTGCAATGCAAATAAAAGTATGGTACAAACCTTTCAAAGATGGTGGAGAACCTGTTGATAGTGATCTGCATTCTGGAAGACCTGTGACAAGCAGAGCACCCAAAAATGTTGAACGTGTACAGGGTGCAATCAACAAAGGTCTGCAACTGACAGTGGGAGAACTAGAAGCTGATCTGAGGATTCCAAAAACTATTGTGTCCAAGATTTGATGCAGGATCTTGGCATGAAATGTGTTGTGGCAAAATTTGTTCTAAGGCTTCTGCTATCAGAAAAGGAACATCATGTTACAGTTGCTAATAATTTGATTCAAACTGCTACCAATGATCCAGATTCCCTCAAGAAGGTCTTAATGGGAAATGAGTAGTGGGTCTAAGGCTATGATGCAGAAATGAAGGCCTAGTCATCCCCATGGAAGTTGCTTTGTTCTCCATGCCCAAAGAGGGCACAATAGAGTCACAGCCAGATCAAGACTGTTAACTGTTTTTAGATTGAGGAGATGTTGTCCATCATGAATATGCCTCTCCAGGCCAAACAATTAGTAAAGAGTACTACCTCAAGAATAGTTGAGGTTGAGAATTGCAATATGGCAGAAAACAGCCACAGCCATGGACAACTGGTGATTGGAAGCTTCATCATGATGACGCACCCACTCAAGCATCACGTCTCGTGCAGAGTTTTTGTTGAAGCATCAAATCACCCAGCTGACTCAGCCCCCCTGCAGCCCAGATTTGGAGCCCCTGTGACTTCTGGCTTTTCCCAAAATTAAAATCACCTTTGAAAGGGAGGAGATTTCAAACTCTCAATGAGATTTAAGTAAATATGACAGGACAAGTGATGGTAATGGGGGGAACTGTGTGAGGTCCCAAAGTGCCTACTTTGAAGCATCATTGTCCTATGTACAATGTTTCCTGTAACTTGTATCTTCTTCAATGTATGTCTTTATTGCTCATAGTACATGGCTGGATACTTTCTAAACAGACCTAATGAATACTTTACTAAGCAAAATGACCAGATGCCTTAAAAAATGAATTTCTTCACTTTTTTATTTTTATTTTTTACTCTATTACAGATGTCCCATTTTCCCCCTTTTGCCTGTCTCCAACCACCCTTACCCCCAATTCCATCTGGCCATCACCAGACTGCTGTCTGTGTGTAAGTGCCATGCATGCATGCATGTTCTTTGCCTAATCTTATCACCTTCTTTCATTCAGCCCCCTCCTCTTTCCTTCCTTCTGACAATAATCTGTCTGTTCCATGTATCCATGCTTGTGTTTCTCTTTTGTTTATCATTTTATTTTGTTCATTAGATTCCACATATAAATGAGATCATATGGCTTGTCTTTCACTGACTGGTTTATTTCCCTGAGCATAATAATTGACCTGATCTCCAGGTCAATAAATGCTATCACAAACATAAGAATCCCTTATTTTTTATTGCTGTGTAGTATTCTATTGTGTAAATGCACCACAGCTTTTTATCTACTCACCTGATGATGGGCATTTAGGCTGTTTCCAGATCTTAGCTACTGTAAATATTGCTATGAACATAGGGGTGCATATATTCTTTTATATGGTGTTTTGGGATTCTTATGATATATTCCCAGAAGTAGGATAGCTAGAGTCAAAAGATAGTTCTATTTTTTTTAATTTTTTGAGGAAATTCCATACAATACTTCTTTATATTAAAACATTTGAAGAAGTTCAGTTGAACTAGATTTCATTTTCTCACTATTTGCAAAAATGCCTCTCTCAATAGTGAAATCATCTTTGATGATGTCTGAAATGTTGAATTAGACACTCTACAATGATGGTTACAAATGTATATATCAAACTCCCATCCCAAAGTCAATAAGTACAACTTTACCTATACATGAGGAATTATGATTTTTGGTAAATTACTATAGTAGGTTATATTAGATAATAAGAAGGGTGCTTAATTGTTAGGCATTGTGACAAATATCTTGTACAACAATAACAGAAAGGCATATCATAAGAGATTAAAGCCAAAGAATATGTTCTAAAATATCTCCCTAAATAGAGTCAATGGGGTCTCCACACAAAGTTGAGGCTTTAAATAGTACACAAGTTTTCTTATAATGCACTGTTTTACATCTCTCTACTCAATCAAAAGAAGAGTAGTTGGTAACCAGAATATTTCATTTGAAAATAATTTAAACATTCATTACATGTTTATGAGCTCTGAGTTTTGATTTTGTAGAAAACAGTGATATCTTAGAATTTTGTGCTTTCTCTTTCTTCCTCCCCCCTCTGTTTCTGTCTCTGTTACCCCTCTGTATATATCATGAAATGAAACCAAATAATGACAATTTTTTTATACTAGAGAATTGCAGACTGAGTTGTTTAGATATATGAAAGCTCCATTTAAATACACAGGTCATCTACCCATTTAAAATTTTTCATTGCATTTTTTTGTGACAAATAGATTAGTGAATAAAATAGAGACTTGAGGCCTATTCCCAGTTAAGATCATTAACTATGGGTGTGACCTTAAGTAGCTCCCATTCTAAGCATCATCAGTCAGATAAGGGTGTTGCTAAGGTCTCCGATGTTCCTATTAAAAATGTAGAACTGTGTCAAAATATTGATAAAAAATTATGAATAACATTACTGAATTACAAAATATTTATCAAATATTATTATAGAAAAATTACCCATTTCAAATCCAGTGCTATTTTGTTTCCCTGTTGGAATTGAAAAATTCCATATATATTATCTTCAATCATATATAAAATTTGGTCAAAAATCAATTCACTTAAAAGTGATAAATGGAAAAATAGGCCAATCTGAAACTGCAAAAAAATCACAGAAATACAAATATTATTGTTATATTTGGAAAGATCAGTAAATCACAGGATATTTTTATTTTTCTGGCAAATGTGTTCAAAGGTTAATTTCCTATAGACACTTCTATTTCCATAAAGATAATCTTAAGAATTGGGATATTACCTAGCTAGAGATCTATCTGTATGTTGGGGGGATCATTTTTTAACTGCAAGGAAATTTAAATTTTAGATCCCTATCCAACATATAAATCATATTCATTAATTCCCATAATGCAATTAATTTCTGAAGGTGTCAAGTCAAATGAAAGCTATGGATACTTAATACAGTTGTATTTCAAGCAGATGTATTTCTTCAATATTTTGTTGTGAACATTTGTATTTAATATATCCAACAGTTTCAGATGGTAAAGCAGCTGAAGAGAGGGGAAAATGTGTCATATAGCATTAGTATTTTACTTTTAACCAAGACTAAATTGTCACAGTAGCACAGTACCATTTCTCTTATGTTTGCTTTCATACTCACCCTGCACACTTTCTCCAGAAATGTACCACAGATTAATGAATATAAATATACTTTATAGGTTCAAAAATACCTGGTATCTACAATAAATTGATAGACATTATCCTTTGTTGATTTAAAGATACAATATTGTTACAATGTTTGTGTTACTCATGCCATCTACAGATTCAATGCAATCTCTATCAAAATTATAATGGCATTTTTCACAAAAGTAGGAAAAAAATACTGAAATTTGTATGGAGCCCACAAAGAATCCAGAAAGCCAAATCAATCCTGAGAAAGAACAAAGCCAAAGATATCACAGTTCCTCATTTCAACCTATACTACAAAGCTATAGTAACTAAAACAGTATGATACTTGCATAAGAATAAACAGAACACATAGACCTAGAATACAGAGGTGAGAAATAAGTCTCTCTATATATAATCAACTAATATTAACATTTGGCAAGAGATCCAAGAATACTCAACAGGGAAAAGATAGTCTCTTCAATAAATAGCAATGGGAAAAAATGGACGACCTGCAGAAAAATGACACTGGACCTCTATCTTATACCACTCATAATAATTAACTTGAAATTAATTAAAGAATTAAACACAAGACCTAATACTGTAAAACTCATAGTGGAAAACATAGAAGGAGCTTCCTCACATTGGTCTTGGCAATGATTTTTTGGATATGATGCCAAAGAAACACAAGCAACAAAAACAAAAATAAACAAGTGGGATACAACAAACTAAAAAGCTTCAGTGAAAGAAACAAAACCATTAAAAATGAAAAAACAAACTAAAGAATGACAGAAGATCTTTGCAAATTATTTCCTGACATAGAGTTAATATAAAAAATGTGAGAAGAACTCATACAACCAATAACAACAACAATATTAAAAATTGACAGAGGGCACTACTGAGTACATATTTTTTCAAGGAAGACACCCAAATAGACAACAGGTATATGAAAAGATGCTCCAAATCACTAATCATAAATGAATTGCCAATCAAATCCACAATCACCTCACATGTGTTGGGATGACTATTATCAAGAAAATACTTATATGTGGAACCTAATAAAATAAACTAACAAACAAAATAGAAACAGACTCATTGATACAGAGAACAGACTGACAACTGTCAGAGGGGTGTTAGGGCCTGAGTACAAAAGGTGAAGGGATTAAGAAAAAAAAAAACATAGCCACAGACAGCAGTACGGTTATCACCAGAGGGAGAGTGGGGTAGGGGAGGGAGAAGAAGGGAAAGGAAGGCAGTAAATGATGATGGAAGGAGGCTTGCCTTTGGGTGGTGAACAACATTACAATATTCAAATGATGTATTATAGAATTGTACACCTGAAACCTATATAATTTTATTAACAAATATCACCCCAATAAATTCAATAAAAGTAAAATTTTAAAAAAGACAAGTGATAAAAACATTATCAAGTATGTGGAGGAAAGGGTATTCTTATGCTCTGTAAGCAGTAATGTAAATTAGCGAAGATAGAGCTACCATATGATCCAGCATTTCCACTTCTGGGTATATACTCAAAGGAAATGAAAACGTATATGGAAAGACATTGTACTCCCATGTTTACTGCAGCTTTATTCACAACAGCTAAGTTGTCGAAACAATACAACTGCCCATCAATGGATGAATGGGTAAAGAAGATGTGAGATACCCAAGCACATGCAAATGTTATTCAGACATGGGAAAGAAGGCCACCCTGCCACTTGTGACAACGTGGATTAAACTAGAGAGAATTATACTAAGTGAGATGAATCAGACAGAAAAAGAATAATACCATATGATATCACTTACATGTACAACTTAAAAAGTCAAACTTGTGTAAACAGAGTAAAATGGCGGTAACCAGGGACTGAGGGATGAGGACTGGGAAGATGTCAGCCAAAGGCATAACCTTACAACTGGAAGGTGAGTAAGTTCTGGAGATTTAACATCATTATAATTACAGTTATCAATACTGTGTTATATGCAAAAATTAAATAAACAAACAAATAAATATGAAAGAATTTGAAATAACCCTTTACATCAGAAAATGGGCATTCCTCAGGCAATGAAGAAAAAACCTTGATTTCTACCTTTGAGATATTCTTCACCCATTTTTGCACCTAAATTAAAGACTGCACAATTATCCATATACAGTATTTCTATAGACGAATTCACTGTGTATAGCTGGGATTGTGTGCCTTTTAACCCCAATGGGGTTGCTGTTTTCTTCTTTAAATGAAAGAAATAGATCATGTATGGCTGAAGGGCCTGTGCACAACAAAGAAAGAACCTTTCTTTGCCCAGGCAGTCATTGTATATGGGCATGCAAATGCACTGCGAAGAGGCTGAATTTTAAGCGTAATTTCCCTTCAAAATGAAGAATGAAAATCATGTTTCTATTGTATAAAGCATAGTTTCCAGAAAATCTAGAGTGAAAGAGTATTGTCACTAGGATTCACACTTATAATTGAAGTTAATAATGGAATCTTTAATAGGTTTTTCATGTGTTCACTTCTGTATACAGCTCTCACAGAAATCAAAAGATCTCATTCACTTTAGAGGAGATATACCCTTTAGTAAATGAGTCAGTTGTTTCAGATCAGAATTAATTTCTGGTTCTTGTAAATTCCCTAGGGATTCCTCAGATATAAACTATTTGTTGAATACAGATGCATTCTTTCAAATGTCTTCATGCTTCCAAATGAATATTAGTAATGCACATGAATAAAATAAAGTATTCCCCCAAGACTGCCCATTTATGAGTGATTCCTTACCAGAAAAAAACAGAACTAGAACTCAACTTATAATACATACTTTAAATGTTTACTATATATTAGTACTGACCAATGTGCTATGCTTATAGCTTTGTCAGATTTAACCCTTTCACATAAAACCTGAGATGTAGGGCCTGTGCTCATTCCCATTTTACATTATTTGCAGTTGAGGAAACAAGCATAGATAATCTAGATAATTAGCTCAAGTTCTCTCAGATTATAAGTGATAAGGAAAGAATTAGTAGGACAGCATTCTGGCATCAGGGCCTGGAATATTAATCTTTTTCTGCTTTCTTAATAAAAATAACAGTGATAATAGTTTTACATCAGAGCATTTCAGTATTCTTAAAAATGTTTTCATCAAAAAATTCATAGGTTGTTATTTTTACTTTTGGTGTACTCAATAAACACATGAATACAAAGAATCTGAGACATTTTAGATTAAGATGTTAGAGATACCAAATATTGTAAGAGCAGAAAATGGGGAAAGAAATTAATTAATATTTTAAACTGTTTTATTTCTTAAAGAAAAGAATAGTAGATGTTTTCATTGTTTTCATATATGCCTCAGTAACATTGTATACTATTATAACTCTCAACATGCAAAAAAAAAAAAGAAAGAATTGTTTGTACCAGCCCAGAAAACACAATGTCTTGGGGCTTTCTCTTGATCCTATAAACATTTTGCAATTTTCACACTGCAGTCAATAAACATTTAAAATTTTATAACTAGTTTAGAGTCAAACAGCATAAAGCAAAAATGTGAAGTTGCACATTGCAAGATTAATACAGAAATTGAAAATAAAATGTTTTCAAATGCTGAATTGAAACACATTTGTTTGTTTTACTTTGGTATTCTACCTGACTCATGGATCATTTTTAGGTTTTAATGCATGTCGACTATGGGCTAAATTAATCATTCTATTTTTTTTTTCTCAAACAGCAATTCACCTGAATTGCTAAATGATTTTCCTGTTTTCTTTTTCCTATCTTCAGCTTTAGCCATGAATTAGAAGCATAACCCCTGTTCAAAATCTGGACTTCTCAGAATGAGCCAGTTCTTTGATAAATGACTTTTTATAGTATTTTTTTCTCATTTTCAATATAAAAAATCATAGTTGTTTAATTTTTGAAAGAATCTCAGGCTATTAAATGAAAGTAAACAAGTGAGATGAGTAACTTTTAATCACTTTATAGTCCTGTACAGACTTACAACAAGAAACAAATTACTTAACGACCACCCCAAGAACATGAAGATATATTTATGTGAACAAGGATATATTTAAAATTTTAAATGGTTAATAACAAATAATTCTATAGTAATCCAGAAATAATCTTATGTAGTTACCTATTAAAGAAGAATATAACATAAACAAGAGACCAGTGAGATATTTGGTGTTTAGTTGGCGGTGAAAGGGGCAACATGGCCTCCTGGAAAACCTGTTAACAGTTTCTGTAGGGTCACATCACAAAGCTCAGTGGAGACCATATTAAAGAGAGAGCATATTGGATGTCTAAAGCCATGGTCAGAAACTTGACACCTGCAGAGACTGAGCTTTCCTGTACTGATCTAACAAAAGACATTTACCAACTAAAGTAAATACACTTAGGGGGGAAAAAGAGATGAATTGAAATTTTTAATAACTTATTTAGTAAAAACCTAGAAAAACTGGTTTGCATTGAACATTCAGGTGGATAAGGACTCTAGTTGTCCTTGAATTAATAAAAATTGCTTCCGTCATAATGTCTATTAATGACAAATCTCCAAAACAGAAAGTAAGCAAAGACTTCTTAGTGACTAAAGTTGATATTCCTTCTCTTCTTGAGAGATAGCAACAGAAAACGCTGGGACTAAGGAAGAGACTGAGCCATGAAGCTGTCTGTGAGTCTGAGCCCTGGTGATCACCAACTGATGATATTAGCAAGTCTTTTAATTATTCTTGCTATCATCTGCAAAAAGTAGTGGTTGAGAACTTCACCATATAATTCTTACAGTCCCTTTTAGCTTTAAAACTCAGTGATTCAATACAGTGACTAATATTTTTTCTTTCAAAAAAGCACATGTTAGAGAAATGGACTCATTAAATATAAACACCTCCTTTGAGGGATATCAAATATAAACATATATAGGGATATTATACATAATAATATAGATACTTGTATATATATATGATCCATTGTATTTTCTTCTTTTTATTTAATTATTCGAGGCTAATTATTAATGCCTCTAATAATTATATAAATTTAAGTTGAAAATTCCAAGTTTCCTATCAGTTAATAAATTTTAGGCAGAACTAAAAATATTTGAAGTATTTGCATTGCATATTCCAAAATCCATGCTAATGATACAACATCTTAATAAATTTCAAATGAAGACAAAAATAACATAATATTTTTATCTATCTCAAGGAGATATGATGTAATGAATTGCATGTCTTGAATTCAGTCTGGCTCAAAGATGAATAAAGCTGAAGGTGAAGAATTACACAGATATTCATCAAATGCCCACTCCGTCTTGTTTGTGAACACACTGTGATTTTGGTTTTTATTTCTCTGTATCACTTAATAATTCTAATCCCAGCAGAAAGAAGAAATAATATTTAAAAGCTAGTTTCCCACCATATTCTATAAGAAACAAAAAAGACTAATACATCAGTCCGAGATAATAAGTTTGGGGGTTTGCTATCTCATAAAAACTTATGAATTTATCCTGAGAAGTAGTTTGAGAGGTCAGCTTGTCTCTTTCAACTTATAATGTGACTGGCGACTAAACTATCTAAATTGATAGCATCTTATCCTATTGTAAATGACCTTGAGACAAGATTATTCCATTTCTCTTCTTGATAATCTAATATAATAAAAATCTAGCCAAGGCTGAGCAATGCAAATTTACCCTCCTTCAACAAAGACAGAGGTTATTGCCACATGGAAATCAAAATGAAGCAAATTTTGTATAGTGCTTCATTTATTAAGATACCATTTTCACTAAAACTTAGGGCTAAACATAACTAGTACTGTCAGTGATGAAAGCCTTCAGTTTAGTCCATATGCCTTTCATCATGGTCTTCACTCTGAGTCTAGAGACCCCTACTCCAGTGCTTATCATTGCCACATTCCCTCCAGTCTATGCTCTACACAGTGTCCAAAGGTTGCAGTGCTGTGCCCCCAAACTGTGCACACTCCAACTTCTCGACCCTCTAATACTGAAGACATGCCTGACTATTCAACACTGTTACGTTAAAACTAGCAAACTAATATATTATTCCCACCCAAAAACTTATTTTATGATAGATATGATATAGGTGTCAATTGAAAAATAAAGCATCAATAATATTTTAAGCCAAATGTTTTTTTCCACTGTATGTTTTTTTTCTTCAGCACTTTCCTGCTCACTGTCATCACCCAGGTTTGCAATATTGAAGGAATATGAGAGTTTTCCAGATATCTCACTTTCCACATCTAGTTAGTTGACAAATCTAAGTTCTTCTGATCCAGGGCTTATGTACTTAAAAATAGTTTGCACAGCTTTGTACATTCTCTGCAATTGAGGTTCAATTATTCAACAAATCTCAGAGAGGTTATTAATGAACTCACTAACTACATAAATATATGAATACAGCATCCATTCTCACCAGTAGTTATCTCATTTCTCCCACCCATCAGTCTCTCATTCCTCCAAAGTATGTTCTACCCCAATGACATAGCAGCCCTTTAGACTTTCTGATCACTTACTTATCTGTTGAAACAAAACAAGAATGATACCACAACACTAATAGCATTATTTTTTTATTTTATTTTCAGTTGTTCAAGTACAATTTTCTGTCTTTTACTCCCATCCCAGCCCACCCACCCAGCCTTCCCCACTCCCTCCCATTTCCACCTGTCCCTAGTTTTTATCCATGTGTCCTTTATACTTGTTCCTGTGAACCCTTCCCCTTTTCCCCTGAAATTCCCTCCCATCTCCCCTCTGAACACTGTCAGCCTGTTCTCTATTTCAGTCTCTTTGGTTATATTTTGCTTGTTTCTTTGTTTTGTTGATTATAGCATTATTTTTTGTTTAGAATAGCAAAAAAATAGTAATGGGTATATATCTCATGGTTAAGAATAAATGCAAATATTATTTATTTTGCTGATGGAATAGATAGATAAATATATAGATAACAGATAAAGAGATGAGAGGGAGGGAGGGAGAGAGAGAGAGAGAGACCATAGCTCCACATTTCAGAGACCCTTGGGGCTCGATGCTCCAGGAACTCATGAAAACTAATGGTGAAAGAAACTGAGAGGAATCAATGTTAGTAAGAATGGCAGGAGAGGCAGTAACTCGTATACACAATTTCTAGAAGCATCAATGGTTGTAATCCAAAAAGAGGCAATAAGTGTCCAAAGTTGGTGATGTTGTGGATGCAAGATGTAGCCAAAGATAGTTTGGTGGTATTTTCATAGAACGAAATCCACAGTGAAGTCTGAAACACTGTTTCTCGCTGTAGATTCCATGTCCAGTTTTTCAACTTTCTAGAAATCTCAGAAATTCTTTAAGTGTCATAAAATCCTTTTAAAAATTAATTTTCTACTGATACTACCAATAGCCAGTTTCTGTTGCTTATAAACAGAACTCTTAATAATGTAGCTGCTTAAATGATGTGCAAATAAAGTCTTCCTTTTATTATTTTTAAAACAAAGAATTTAAAATGCCTCAACAAAACACTTCACAATGCAAAAGAAAGTGAAATACTTGTCAAAGTTGACTTCCTTTTCCAATTAGAATTGAAGATTTGATTACTGAGCAAAATAAAAACAGGTAACTTGAAGTATTAATTTTTGTCTTAAATGTAGTTCAAATTTATTTTCTCACATGAAAAATTAATTTTAAATTTCTAAAAGTAGTGAACTTTATTTTTAGAGCAGTTTTAGGTTCACAACAATATTGAGCAGAAAGTACAGAGATTTCTTATATAACCTCTTCCCTTATACATGCATAGCCTCCCCCATTATCAATATCCCCCACTGTAGTGACACATTTGTTACTATTGATGAAAAACTACATTTACATATCATCACCCAAAGTCCATAGTTTACACTAGGATTTCCTCTTAGAGCTTTACATTCTATAGATTTGGACAACTGTGTAATGAAATTAAAATGCCACTGTACTATCACACAGTATTTTCACTGCCCTAAAAATCCACTGTTCTTTTTATCTTTCTCTTCTCTTTAATCACTTGCAAGGACTGATATTTTTATTGTCTCCATAGTTGTGCCATTTTTATAATGCAATATACTTGGAATCATACAGCATGGAGACTTTTCAGATTGGCTTCTTTCACTTAGTAATATGCATTTATTAAGATTTTTTCTATATCTTTTCATGGCTTGATAGTGCATTTGTTTTTAGTGCTGAATAATATTCTATTTTTTGATGTACCACAGTTTGTTTATTTATTCATCTACTTAAGGACATTGTAGTTGCTTTCATATTTTGGCCATTATTAGTAAAGCTTCTATACTATCCATGTGCAGACTTTTTCATGGACTTAAATTTTTAACACCTTTGGATAAATACCAAGGAGCATAACTGTTGGCTTATATAGTAAGAGCAGTTTTATTAGAAACTAACAAGTCTATTCCAAAGTGGCTGTATTATTTAACATTCCCCCCAACAATGAATGAGAGTTCTTGTTGCTCCATATCCTTGCAAGAATTTGTTGTGTTTTGAATTTAACCATTCTCATAGGTATATAGCAGTGTCTCATTATTGTCTTAATTTGCAGCTTCCTAATGACATATGATGTGGAAAATCTTTTCATGTGCTTATTTGCTATCTGTGTATCTTCTTAGATGAGTTATCTGTTCAGGTATTTTGGACATTTTTTTCATTGGGTTGTTCATTTTTTGGTTGTTGAGTTTTAAGAGCCCTTTGTATATTTTGGATAATAGTCCTTTATCAGATAATTGTTTTGAAAATATTTTCTCCCAGTTTATGACTTTCATTTCCATCCTCTTAACACTGTCTTTTTTAGAGCAGAAAATTTTAATTTCATCGAAGTCCAGCTTGTCGATTATTTCTTTCATGGAAGTAATTTGATGTTGTATCTAAAAAAGTGATTGCCATAACTAAAGTTACCTAGATTTTCTCCTATGTTATCTTAGAGATTAACAGTTTTATGTTTTACATTAGGCCTGTGATCTGTTTTGCATTAATTTCAGTGAAGTATATAAGACCTGCATCTAGATCAATTTTTTTCATGTGGATATTCAGTTGTTCAAGCACCTTTTGTTAAAAAGATTATCTTGGCTCCCTTGTGTTGACTTTACTCCTTAGTCAAATGTCAGTTGACTACATTTACATGAGTCTAATTCTGGGCTCTCTCTTTTGTCACATTGATCTTACTGTTTCCTTTTCCACCAATATCTCATTGCCATGATTATTGTGGCTTTATAGTGTCTTGCAGTTAGATAGTGTTGGTGCTCTGACTTTGTTCTTCTTTTTTAATCTTTTGTTGACTATTATGAGTGTTTTGCCTCTCTATATTAACTTTAGAATCAATTTGTCAACATCCACAAAATAGATGTCTGGGGTTTTAATTGGGATTGCATTGACTCCTCAGATGAAATTAGGAAGAATTCACATCTTGGTAATATTGGGTTCTCCTATAAATGAACATGAAATATAGCTTTATTTATTTGTTTCTTCTCTGATAGCTTTTATCAGAGTTTTTTTATTTTCCTCATGAAGAGCTTTCACATCTTTTTAGGTTTGTAATCAAGTTTTGGGGGGTGCTAATGTGAATGGTAATGTGATTTTAATATCAAATTCCATTTGCCCATTGCTGATATATTGGATATTTAATTTTTTAGAGTAGCTAAAATATTGTATGTTAACATGATATAATGTTTTTGGAATCATAATGTTTATAATGAATTTGGTATCCTTATCATAATTTCTCATTCTTGCCAATTCAAAGGTATAATTTAGTATAGCCTCAGGGAAAGAATATAGATATTTTATGTATTCCTTCAGTGAAAGTTTATAGCATTTCTCCTCTGTGTCCCTGCCCTCAAGAAAGCTTTCTGCCTAATTAGGAAGACTGACATAAAAAGAATTCATGTGATGTGATAACCTGGCAATCGTGGTCTAAAGAAAGATAGTGAAAGATGCTTGTGTCAGTAGCATATCTGCCCATCAGTTTTTTTCCTTTTTATTGAATTTACTGGGATTACATTGGTTAACAAAATTATACTGGTTTCGGGTACACAGTTCCACAACACATCATCTGTAACTGTATTGTGTGTTCACCTATCCTAGTCAAGTCTCCTTCCATCACCATTTATCCCCTGTACCCTCCCCTACCTCCCAACTTCCCCCAGCAATTGCCACACTGTTGTCCTGTCCATCAGTTTCTTCTCTTTTTTCATAAGTTCTTAGTGAAGTCAAAATCAATTGTCTTACTAAAATATGCTCTACATTATAAAAAATTACAAAGTATTTTTATGGGACAGAAAAAGGGATTTCAGAAGCAATAATCAAACTTCTGTAATGACATTTTCTTGAATGTAGCAAAGGGTACACGAATATGGCTGTTAGTTAGCTGGATTTCTTTTATGATTATGCTCTCAAGTATGTGCATGTGAGATTTGATACCTGGATGGTGATGTTAAAATGTTACAATTTTTCTTTATGATTTTATTTAACAAAATGGCTTTAAGAGAAATAATTTACTTCTCAATTAATAGAAGGAATGCTTTTAAAATGTTTATCTCAAATAATTGGTTAAGGCATCTTTTATCTCAATGTCCATGCTGATCACAACCCCATTGAAAATAAAAAGCAAGAGAACATAGAAGCAAAATCACTAACAGTAAGCTTTTTTTCCCAGAAAAGGATCTTATACTTCTGCCAGTTTCATTCACTTAACAGTTTCACCATCTCCAACTGATTGCCAGATGCCTGTGACAGTATTTCTGTGTGTACACATTAAGCAAGATTGTTGTTATGCTTTATTTTTTATTTATGTTAATGAAGCAGAATCTATATAGTAGGGAGCAGGAAATTTTCCATTATGATGGATAAATAACATCTGTGGAAATTTTAAACATTCAAAATGTGTCTGTCTTGAGCAGCATGAGCCACCAAATTTTAATGACAGACATACAAACACATTCATCCGGAACTACCTGACTGGATTAAAAATATGCAATGCTCTCTCTGCAGCCATAATTGGTATTGACGTGGGAGATGAAGTATCAGTGTAAAATTCCACGATTAGTTGTGCAGATCTGTTCAGTCCCGCTTACAAGCCCAGAGCTTTGAATAGATTCAGTGAGTTAAATCTCAAAAGCCATTCAGATGGAATTCAAGCATTATTCTTTAATCATTACTAAAACTGAAGTCTATAGTGGGAGGAGAGGTGGAGGATGAAAGCAATGCTAAACTATTCATACTCTCATTCAAGTCTCTCAGCCTTCATTTAAGAATTTTCTCTCCTGACATGGCCCTGATCTTCTACTCCACTTCGCCCCGCAAAGACAGACTCTCTAGGGACTATGATTGTTTTTCTCTTTGCTCATTATTGACTTAAACTGTAATTGATGTGTTAGACCTTCATTTCAGTCCAGTACTATAGTACAAGTAGCATTATTTTCATTTTTATTTCAGAAATCCTCTACTGTTATTTCTGTTTGTTGGTAGTTAGGGTAGTGGAAGGGAGAAGAGGAGGAAGAGAAACGTGAGCTATTCAGGGAAGTTATTGCTTCCAATTAAAATACCCAGTAAAGCTGCTTGCTCCACAGTAGAGTAAAAACACTGGATTTTATACTTTAAAGTATTATTATATTTAATATTATTATATTTAATAATATTTTAAAATAATATCTAGTAATATATTTTAATATAATAATTTAAAATAGGTATATTAAGCTTCAATAAAATTATTTTTTCTCAAATAAGACTTGCCCAGTCACAAATAAGTTCAAATATCTCATAGAGTATTATTATATAAACTTTAAATAATAAAAAAGGAGTTTATCAGCTGTAAAGAACTTAAGAATGACATCTGAGCTCTTTCCATGAAGTTTTCTATTATTAATCAAAAAAATTTAATTATTTTCAACTGCTGATTTAAATATTTGCTGACAATCAGCATCGCTAGCCATCAGAGAGATGCAAATTAAAACCACAATAAGATACCACTTCACACTGGTCAGAATGGCCATCATCAACAAATCAACAAACAACAAGCTCTGGCAGGCAAGGTTGTGGAGAAAAGGGAAACGTAGTGCACTATTGGTGGGAATGCAGACTGGTGCAGCCACTGTGGAAAACAGTATGGAATTTCCTCAGAAAACTAAAAATGGAACTGCCTTTTGACCCAGCAATTTCACTGCTGAGACTATACCCTAAGAACCCTGAAACACAAATCCAAAAGAACCTATGCACCCCAATGTTCATAGCAGCACAATTTACAATAGCCAAGTGCTGAAAGCAGCCTAACTGCCTACCAGTAAATGCCTGGATCAAAAACTGTGGCACATGTACATAATGGAATACTACACAACAGAAAGAAGGAAGGAATTCCTACCCTTAGAGACAGCATAGATAGAAGTGGAGAGCATTATGCTAATTGAAATAAGTCAGGTGGTGAAAGACAAATACCATATGACCTCACCTATAAGTGGAACCTAATCACCAAAACAAACAAGCAAGCAAAATATAACCAGAAACACTGAAATAAAGAACAAACTGACAGGAACAAGAGAGAAAGGGGAAAAAGATAATAGGGGAAAATAGGGGAAGGGTCAGTTCAAGGAACATGTATAAAAGACACATGGATAAAGCCAAAGTGGGTAAGTTTGAGGGTGGGAGGCAGGGATGGGTGGGGCAGGAGTCATGGAGGGGTTAAAATGGAGACAACTGTACTTGAACAACCATAATAGGTAAATAAATAAATAAATATTTGCAGCCAAAAAGCAGACCTCTGAGTTCAATTGTTCTTTTGGCCTTCTAAAATAGGGCCAGTTTGACAAAGAATAATCATGGTTAGCATTAGCATTTGCTTTATACTTGATATCTCATCTCTCAGGTCATAACGACTTCAATGGCACTTCCTCTATGCTGGTCTCCCTTTCACCTGGCCTTGTGTGAAACACTGTGGCTATGTATGCCCAGGGAAATATTTAATTTCCCTGTAAATTTATTGCAATTATAGTTTATTGAATTGTCTCACCCATGAGGCTATATGCTCTATAAGAGCCACCACTATGTCTATCTTTTCCAAATTTTTTGGAAGCACCAAGCAGTGTTTGGCACATTGTGACCCCATAATAAATATTTGTTACTATTGTCGATAGATATAGAAAGCAACTCAGAGAGAATAAATGAATACAGGGTGAGACTGCAGAAAGCTCCCAAATGTCAAAGTCAGAACAAGAACCCAACTAGAACAATCCCATTCACAATTGTTTCAAAAAGAATAAAATACCTAAGAATCAATTTAACCAAGGATATAAAAGACCTCTACTCAGAAAATTATAAGACAGTGAAGAAAGAAACTGAAGAATATACAAATAAGTGGAAACAAATACCATGTTGATGGACAGGAAGAATTAACATTATCAAAATGTCCTTATGACCTAAAACAACTCCACAATGTCTTGCATTGCAGCCAACTTCCAAGCCTAGTCTTCGTATCTGTCCACAGGGCAGAGAGTGAAGCCATGCTATGGGATGAGTAATCTATGAGGAGTCACAAGTTCTAACAAGCATCCCCAGCATTATCATAATTCCAAAACTAGATAAAGACACTGTAAAAAATTATAGGCCAATATCCCTGATGAACATAGATGACAAAATTCTGAACAAAATATTAGCAAACTGAATACAGCAATACATCAAAAAGATAAAGCACCATGATCAAGTGGGATTTATTTTGGGGTTGCAAGGTTGGTACAACATTCACAAATCAATGAATATGATACACCACATAAACAAACTGAAATAAAAACCACATGATCATATCAGTAGATGGAAAGAAAATATTTGATAAAATCCAGCACCTATTTATGATATAAATCTCAGCAAAGTGAGAATACAGAGAACAATTCAATTACTACCAAAATACCAATGACATGTTTCACAGAACTAGAACAAATATTTCAAAAATCTATATAGAACCACAAAAAAGTCCTAAATAGCAACAGCAGTCTTGATAATGTAGGAATCACACTACCTAATATCAAAATATACTATAATGACATAGTAATCAAAACAGCATGGTACTGACATAAAAATAAACACATAGATCAATGGAACAGAATATAGAACCCAGAAAAAAAAAACATGCCTTAATAGTCAATTAATATTTGACACAGGAAGCAAGTAAAACTAGATTACTATCTTATGCCACACACAAGAATAAATTTAAATAGATTAAAGACCTAAATGTTAGACTTAAAACCATTAAAATCCGACAAGTAAACATATGCAGTTAAATTTTAGACAATGCTTATAGCAATATTTTTTTCTGATGTATGTCTTTAGTTTGATGGAAACAACAAATAAATTTTAAAAATGGGACTACAGCAAACTAAAAAGTTTTGCACAGCAAAGGAAACCATCAACAAAATTAAAAGACAACCTTCTAAGTGGAAGAACATATTCACCAAAATATCTGATAAGGGGTTACTATCCAAAATTTATAAAGAACTTCTAACACTCAACACCAAAACAACAAACAATCCAATTAAATAAATGGACAAAGGACTGGAATAGACACTTTTTCAAAAGGGACATGCAGGTGGCCAATAGATATATAAAATGATGCTTAATGTCACTAACCATCAGAGAAAGGTAAACTAAAGCCACAGTGGGATACCATCTCACATCTGTCGGAATGGTGATCATAAACAAATCAACAAAGAACAAGTGCTGGCAAGGATGTGGAGAAAGGGGAACCTTTGCGTACTGTTGATGGGAATGCAGATTGGTGCAGCCACTGTGGAAAGCAGTATGAAATTACCTCAGGAAATTAAAAATGGAGCTTCCTTATGACTCAGGGATTCTACTTCTAGGAATATATCCAAAGAAACTGAAACACTAGTTCAAAAGAATATAAGCACCTCTATGTTTATTGAAGTATTATTTACAATAGCCAAGATATGGAAACAGCCCAAGTGCCCATCAGTTGATGAGTGGATAAAACAGCTATGGTACATTTACACAATGGAATACTACTCAGCCATAAAAAAGGAAATTTTACCCTTTGCAACAGCATGGATGGACCTGGAGAATGTATGTTAAGTGAAATAAGCCAGTCTAAGAAAGACAAATACCATATGGTGTCACTTATATGTAGAATCTAATTAACAAACTGAACTAACAAGCAAAATAGATAGAGACAAACTCATAGATAGAGAGCAGGCTGACAGCTTGAGAGGGGAGTTGGGAAGTGGAAACACTGAGCAAAAAAAGGAAAATAAAGGAAAGAGCTCATGTACCTGGACAACAGGGTAGTGGTTGACAAGGGGAAAAGGGTGAGTAGAGGTGGAAGAGTATATAAGGGAAATAAATGGTAATGGAAAAAATACAATAAAAATTAACTATTGTAAAAGACATTGTGGAGTATTACCTTATTTTAGAAAAATTTCATTCACAGAGAACAATGTAAAAGGTTACTTCTTTTAAAAAATGGCAGAGCAGGAAGTAATAGTGTTGCTAACATGACAGTTTATATCACCTTGTTTTTGATTTTCAGTTTTCTTCTTTAACAGACTCTCCAACTACTTACAAGCATGCTTTGAATTTAATTCTATATAATGTAAGCTCTTTGAGGAGATGAATATTCATCAACCATAACTATTCCTAAAAATGCATAACTTCTTATGGATCCCTTAGTAGTGCACTTTATTAGGAAAAGAAGAATTATCATTTATCATTTTTCATTTTATCCCAAATGTGAATTTTGTTGTACTATTTGGCCAAACTATTTTTGTTCGATTACAGAAAACATTGCCTTTGTCTCCCATAGCAACGTGAAGACCCCCAGAATAGAGCAGATTGACCTTTATTACTTAGGGTCTGTAAACAGACTCCCACAGGTACAGCTGATTTTCTTTCAACCTCTGCGACTACTGGAATTAGTTCAAAACCTGCAAGCTTATTCCCAGGCCATTTGCTGAAACAATGCCATGTGCATTTTTAAAATTCTTCATTAATTGAAGAATATACCATTAAATGGCTTTTCGCATATTCTGCAACTGTGCATTCATGAAATTTTGTTTAAGGAAAGAAAAAACATATCTACTTCTACCTCCAAACATTTGCATACACATCTAAAGGCATTCTTGCCCGGGCATTTGCTTCCTGCTTCACTTGGCTACTTGTCCTTTATAGCACCAAGTTGCTCCTTTTTTATAAATTTAAATCCTATCTGTTGCACAGTTATCTTCCTAGGCTAATTAGAAGTTAGGTAATAGCTTTTCAAAGCCTATTTACAAGCCAAATTGCCTCTAATGTTTATGAGTAAATAATAGTCAAGTTTAAAATGATCATTTTCTAAGTTTATTAAATCAGTTGGTTAGAAGCCAAGACCTGGAGCTAATGAAGTCAAGTTCACAGTCATGGTTTTGGAATATGGTGTCATTCTTTTTTTCTCATAGACAAGAATTTTATACCAAGAGTGGGAGGCAAAACCAGGAGAGAGTCATTATTCATAAGTTTTGTAAAAGTATCAAAACTACAGAGCAGTGCCAACCTACATAGAGACTGCCTGAGTCAGAGCACCTGGATTCGAATTCACATTTGCTAATTAGTCATTATATGACCTTGAGTGATTTACTTGTCTTCTCAAGCTGGAACCTACTGATCTAAATAAGGAGTATAATAATAACTAACAGATGATGAATTGAAATAGCCAATATAAATGAAAAAACTATATTGTAAATACTGAAAGATACAGCTCAATAGTTTTTAAATCAATTTCAATTATATGCTAGTATGAAGAGTACAGCAGAATAAAATATTAAACAACTATTGGCATTAAAACATTTAAGTGCTTTTATCACATGTATTGCCATAGCTTGAATATTCCAAGAAATTAGAGAGCATATATTTTGTGTTCATCAATCTGTACCTGTCACTTTGCATACGCCCTAGTACATTGACCTTCATATTAATTATATACATATCACTATACATATGAGTATACATAGTAACAATTATAATATTTAAATTTATTTTGTACCACTGTATCTAATTTTATCAAAAGGTCTTAGGGAATCTAGTTATTCTTTAATAAAAAACAAAGGCTAACGGGCATGCATTGAAATGCGTTTTGGCATTACTAATAGCTAAATTTTGTTAAATAAGTTAAATATCCCACAGAAGAAAAATAGTGAAGAAATTGTTTTATATCCATTCAAGAATATATTCAGTAGAAATTTTAAATGATAGTTATGAATCCTATGTATCAAGTATATTAAATAGGAAACATAAGATACAAAATAACATATTAACAAGCATATATACATATTTTAATTAATGTACATTATACTGATTTTTTAAACGTGAAGAAAGTACCTCTATATTCTAAAACTGCTGTATTAAATTAGTAAGTTACAAAAGCTTTTACTTTTATTTTCTAAATTATTGATAAAATTAGTTTAATTTTATGAGGAAAAATAATAAAATATGAAATGTAATTTAGGCAATATAAGTTATGTGTCTCTATACAGTAATTGGATTATGGAATTTTGGATTATTGGATTATGTAATATTTAAATGTTACAACAGAGGTAACTCACATTAAATGCTCAGATCAAAACTAGTACAGTTTAGTTTATAAGGAATTAGAAGACATATACTGGGGCTTTGCTACTGAGTTGTCATTGTCTGCACTCTTATTTTGAGTAATTATTATAAAAAATAGGTAATGTATGTCAAAACCTGTTAGTTTCTTATTGCTGGTATAACAAATTACTGGAAACTTAATGTGTTAAAATCACATGAACTTATTCTCTAATAGTTCTGTGGGTTAGATGTCTGAAATGAGTGATAGGAATCCAAAATCAAAGTCCTGGCAGTGCCACATTTCTTCAGGCTCCAGAGGGATCACCTCCGCCTTGTCCCTGCTGGATTCTAGAGGCCATTGGTATTCCTTGGCTTGTGGACCCTTTCTCTGTCTTCAAAGTACGACACTTGAACCTCTCTACCTCCAGCATCCCGTCTTCCTCTGACTCTGACCTTGCTTCTCTCTCACAAAGACTCCTGTGTTTGGTCATATTGGGTCCATTTGGAAATTCTAGGATGATCTTTGCCTCTTAACTTCAGTCAAGAAGGTCCCTTCTGATGTGTAAAATGACACATTTCACAGATCTAGAGATTAGGATGTTGGCATCTTCAGGGAGCCACTATTCTGTCTACCATAAAACTTTTCTTGGGTTTTATATGAAATTTTAAAATTATACCCACATTAATAGCATTTTTCAAGGTTTTTTTAATTAAATAGAAGATTATACCTATGAAAAAGAAAATGATTTAATCATGACAATAACAGGGATTTCAAAAGACATTGCCACTGGGAGCTCAAACTGTTCCTATACAGGATACATTTGAGCATGTGTGTGTCTCTATGGGGTATATTTAATCATAACTAATCATTTTAGCAGCACAAAACAGTATAAAATCTCCCTTAAAATCAAGTCCCCAATCTAATTTTTTAATCTTACCTCTATTGTTGACACTCCTTAAAAACAATTGGAACAAATCTTCTAACAAGTAAGTATTATTTTAGTAGCTATAGCTAACTTTATGTTTTAATCAGGAACAATGGTGACTGCATTCACCACTTTGTAGTTATAGTATATATTGTGATACTTAAAAAGGCATTATAATATTTCAACTTAATATTTCCACTTAATTTAAGCATTACCTTGAAGTTCATTTGCCATAATACCTCTTAGTCATTTGTACAAATGCATTTAATTGATTCAATTAAAATAATTATAAACCAACTGATAAAAATGTTTGCACATTAAGATGGTGCACCTAAAAAATGAGCTCCTTAAGATGGAAATTTCAATTCATTATTCTGAAATAGTGATATATCTATGCTAGGAGATTAAAATTTTTCATATCAGATTTAGTAATATGCATTAATTATAATTATATTTATGCTGGGAAATCAGACAACTTTTATAGCTTATCTAATTTTTTAAATTTCAATTAAAGTCATTTCTTAAATGATGACATTATCATTCAATGATCCTCAGTTACAGACTCCAATTTCTTTGGAAATGACATTATTATTAATGGTGACTCAAAGATCATTAACTGAAAATAAATGGAGGCTTTATTCACACAAATAATTAAATAACTCTGATAAGAAAAAATTATAATAGATTAACAAATATATATTCTTTATAGGGTCCTGCACAGATTTCCCACAAAGCCATGATTGTCTATACTGGCTACATAATAAACTCTTCTCTGGTCTTTTACAGCTACAATTTCCAGGGCACCAATAAGATTCTTAGGAGTAGAGGGATGCCTGAGATGAGTGGGTTTTGTTTTCAAGTTACCATGTAATTCTACCTGCTATTCAGGTTAAGGAACCCTGCACTAGGCAAATGATGATGAATGACAATCTAAAACTGTATTGATTAGTCATCTGTAGTTACCAACACTTAAGAGTGCACATATTTATTATTATATATACATAATTGACTGAAAGATAATTCTCATCATTTGTTATCATTTTATAGTCCAAATTATAATGATATATATTAGTTATAAAGTTACAGCTCAAATACGCATGTATATTCAGTGTTTAGAAAACTATCTTTTTTTTCTTTCAGTCAATTAATTGCTTATAATTACCATGGTTTTTGTAATTAGATTAGCATTTTGGACCTAGGGATATCAAGTCAAATCCAAATCAATTAATGACAGACACAGTGATTATAATTTCTAAACCATTTTCTCCATTATAATCAATATTGTCTAAATTTCTGTTAAATGATAAATGTATGTAAGTAAAAGGAATTTAAATAACTTTTATGTATTTATTTGTATATTGATGAAAGGAGTTAGCATTAGTTGAATAACAGTTATTATGTACCTATGACTTCTGTAAGTACTAAGGCTAATTTAATCCTCAAAACTATACTTTGAGGGACAATTTTATTGTTTTGTGTTTTTCAAAGAAATTTATCTTGAAATAATTAGTTTGTGATTATTGTAATTGAAATAATACAAATAATTTTACAAACTTCTCAGTTTACTTCAGAACATACACATAGACAATATATAGTATTTTGTGGTTTGGTTTGGTTTTTTATAAAAGCCATCACTCTACATAGATACCTGTCTTTTACTTTTTTAAAAATGTAGATATTCATCTATGTTGTTATAAAAGGGTCTTTATTACTTTATTTAATGAGTGCATAGTAATGTATAGAATTTTTAAACCAAAATGTGTTTAGTCATTCCCAGATGTCTTTTAGGATATTACTGTTTTTGCTATGAAACTCCTTCTTGTGGAAACAATACTGCAATGAACATTTTTTCCTGTGGAAATTAGGAATATTTCTAAAAGGCATATATACTAAGAAGTAGAATTATATGTATCATAATGAGTGTACTTTTGCTGTTAAGAAATAATGATAAATTGTCCTGGGTGGTATAGATCAATGGGTTGAGCATGGCCTGCAAACCAAAGGGTCACCAGTTCAATTCCTAGTCAGGACACGTGCTTGGGTTTTGGGCCAGGCCCCCAGTGGGGACATGCAAGAGGCAACCACACATTGATATTCCTCTTCCTCTCTTTCTCCCTCCCTTCCCCTCTCTCTAAAAATAAATAAATGAAATCTTTAAAAAATAATGATAAATTATCTTACAAATGACTATATCATTTATGTAAACCAATCATTAGTTTCTCAGAATATTCATTTTACTATTTCTTTGCCAAATCTTACCATCAAACTTTGACTTTTGGTACTCTGACATATGAAAAAATTGGCATCCCACTTCCTATAATTAGTTCAACTTTATGTTTATTGGCCATTTTCATTTCCTTTTCTGCTAGTTGCCCAATCATCTCATCTGTCCCTTTTCTATCAGAGTGTTAGTCTTTTCTTAATTTAAAAACTTGAGAGTTATTTATTTTTTGCTCTAGTCAGTCACCTGGTTTTTAACTTGATTTAGGGTGCTCATTGTTGTTTTTGTAAAGAACTCTTTGAGTTTGATATATATATAGTCTGAATTATTATTAGTTTTCCTTAGGCCTTTGGGCTTTTATGTCCTGTGTAAACAGAATCTTCTTTACACCCAAGGTCATAAATGTACCTATTACTGTACTCTCTAGTATATCATAGCTTTTCTTCTTTATATTTAAGTATGTAATCCATTTGACTTTATTCTATGGATAATGTGAAAGAGGGATTGCTTTTTTAATGTAGAGTTAATTATACATATGTCATCTATTGAGTGGTTTACTTTTTTATTTATTGTTTGTTTTAATTATAGTTGACATACGATATTATATTAGTTTGAAGTATACAACACAGTGATTAGACATTTATATACCCTACAAAGTGATGACCCCAATAAATCTGATACCTATTTGACACTATACATAAACATTACAATATTATATTCCCTAACCTGTACTTTATGTCCCATGACTATGTTTTAATGAGCACATTGTATTTTTCACTGTCTTCCACCTTTTTTGCCCATCCTCCCAATCCCCCTCCCATCTGGTGGTCATCAATTTTTTCTCTGTATCAGTGAGTTCACTTCTGTTTATTTTTTGTTTAGATTCCACATATGAGTGAAATAATATTGTATTTGATTCTCTGACTTACTTCACTTAGCAAAATACCCTCTAGGTCCATCCATGTTGATGCAATGGCAAGACTTTTAATTTTTTTATGGCTGAATAATATCCCATTGTATATATGAATCACATCATATTTTTCCATTTGTCTATCGATGGACACTCAAATTGTTTCCATATGTTGGCTATTAAAAATAATGCTGTAATTAATAGAGGAATGCATGTATCTATTCAAATTATCATTTTAGATTTCTTTGGGTAAACACCCAGAAGTGGGACAACTGGGTCATTGAGGAACAGCATACTGGTTTCCATAGTACCTGCAGTACTTTATAATCCTGCCACCAATGCACAAAGGTTCCCTCGTATTCATGTCCTCACCAACACTTGTTTGTTGATTTATTGATAATGGCCATTGTGACAGATGTGAGGTGATATCTAATTGTGGTTTTCATTTATATTTTCCTAATATTTATTGATGTTGAACATCTATTCATGTGTCTGTCGAATCTTCTATTCTATGCATATATTCTATCTCCCTACTTATATAGATATTTTTTATTTTGTCCTTGAGTATATTTGTACCATTTTTGAAAAAAAAATGATCAGGCATCATTTTTAGTGAATTATTCTTTATTTCTCCTTCAATTTTAAATGATAGACTTGTGGTTTCTTCTGTAACTCCTTGGTTGTATGGTTTCTCTCCAACTAGTGTTCAGTTGGTTATTCAAGATGATTTTTCTATAATTTAGTTGTAATTCCAGTTTGGTCCTGGGAGGAGGTTAGTGTAGCTTCCACATACTCTATCGTCATCTTGGATATCATAGGATTTCACTCATATGTGTAATCTAATAAACAAGCTGAACTAACCAGCAAAATGGAGACAGATTCATAGAATAGGAGTAGGCTGACAGCTCTGGGCAGGGGTGAGGGACGTTGGGAGTGGAGGGATTGAGCAAAAAAATAAAATGGTCTCATGGACATGGACAACAAGGTTGTGATTATAAGGCAATGGGGTTATAAGTGAGACAAATGCTAATGGAAAAAAAACAGTAAAAAATTATTCCTAGGCAGTCTATAGTTTTATTGTTATAAAGAGTCAATATTTTTACTTTAATTTGTAACTATTATTTGTGGAATATACTTCCTCAGTGAGAAACTAAATTGCTTATCTGCTCAATCATTTATATAAAGCATAATGGATTATTGAACAAAATTGTCATTCTTGCCATTCTTAAAACCCAGACAACTTTGTGAGGAATTATAGAACTCAAGTGCCAATATTTGTCAGTTAATTCTCTTGAACTCCTAGATAAATTTCCAGAAATAATATCATCTGCAAATATTAACAGTCTTATTTCTTTTTCTTTTCTCATCTTTCTAGTTTATTTATTTTGGTTGACTTAATGTATTTTGTAGAAGTCTCAGAAAATGTGGTAAAAACTAAATCTTTTAGTTTGGACTTTTGTCTTTTCCAAAGTGTCAATGGGAATGTTTTTACTATATAATCATTAAACATAATATTTATTGTAAATTCCTTCCTCTGGCCAAGAAAATTCTCTTCTTTTAATTAACTTTAAAACTTTTCATTTCCTAATAATAAAACTCATTTCATCTATTTTCTAACAGGAGAAACTAATCCTAGATATACATATTAATGAAGCACTTGGTAGGCTATTTAGACATCGATAATAATGATAGTCATAGAAGCTACAAATTATTGTGTACCCAACATATAGAGCATACTACAGATGTTCATACAGATGTTCATATACATCTACAACTATAGACAATTCAACAATATTGAAATAGTCATTCTTACGGATTACAGAGGTTAAATATCATGCCCAAATTTACTCAGCTAAAAAATGGTAAAGCTGGTATCGACCTCACGTCTGGGTGATCACATCTATTTTCACTTCTACTGCCACCACACCAAATACTATAATCTAGAAGCTATTTTTACAATGATCATCAAAGTCTATACAATTATAATGTGAAGAAATATTTTGGTTAATATTTAAGTTTCAGTATAACTGTTTAAAAATGTTGCTAACAACACCGTTCATGTTAGGATACTTCTGCATCAACTGAACCTGACCCTCGATCTACTTGTTCCTGAACCCTACATTTCAAAGACACATTGAAAGAAAATGTAAAAATATTAAACTAAATCAGGCACAGGAGCCATGTTTCAGATACTTTGAATAGTTCTCAAATATCTTCTGCCCTGATTACACTAAGCATACATAATTAGTAACTAACAATTTAAACTAAATTTGCTTTGTACAATATAGTTAAACCCAACACTATCTTTGATGAAACAGAAAGGACAAAACCTCATGCATACAACAGGGACACGATACATAGGGAGTGACACCTTCTGGTATTGTAGGTAGAGGATATATTTATGAGCCACAGTACCTTGTTCATTATTCTGAAGCACAACTCTTGTTTTAGTTTGTTACATCTTCTAAAATTTCCAGAAAACTTTTGTAATACTTTGCCCTTGAAGCTGTCAGAAGAACTGTGAACTGAAAATATTTTCTTCCCTAAATTGGTATTTCCTTGCAGATAAAATATGTTGAATATGTTTTTAAAATACTACTTGAGAGCTGGAAGTAAAAAATTGTATAAATTCTGACCTTGAAATTTTTCTATACACTTTCCTGATACTGGATAAAGTATTTAGTTTATTTCACATGGCATATTCCATCTTGTTTGGTATAAGTCAGTCAAAATATTCTCAAGATTAATAATCTTGCTTTACAGTGTTAAGTAGATTTTCAGTATTATAAAAAGGAATACATTAAACTTTCTTGAAAGCTTATCTCCATTTTATTAAACTTAAAATGCTATCCGTAATACTTCTAAAATAAAAATGACTCATCTCATTTAGTTGTATGTCATATTTGTATTTAATGTGTAGTCATTAACTACTTTAAGCATATTTATAAGCATATTGGAAAAGAAGCCTCAGATTTAAGTATAAGAGATGTGGTAAGGATATATTTGTGGCCAATTTTTAACCCTAACTCAACTAAGTCTCCTTTGTAGATATTAAGTATCACATGTATACGATTATTAAAGAAGATATACAGAAGTCAAAAAGGTAGTGTTATGTATATAGAAAATTAACCACAGTTCTGGCTTACAGATTATAATACAGATATATTTTTGTAATTTTAATTAAGAAAATAAGTTTAAGATGGTGTTATATACTAGTTCAATTTAGTTAATAATAATAATAAAGAAGAGATAATATATTATAATCATATATTATAAGAATAAAAGAGGAGAAAGAGAAGAAGAAAAACTAACCTTTTTATAATACTTACTATGAGGTACTCCTCATTCTATACTCTTTAAAGAGTGTCAGAGTCACCCAGCTGAATTGCAAAACGGTGTGAAATAAATGTGTATTGTCATATGCCACTGAAATTTTCTGGCATATGACAGAGAACATTGGTGACTTCAGAAAAATCATCGATTATATGCTGATGGGTCCATAAATCAGACATTAATGGCTTGAAAGATGAGTTAGAAAGAATAAATTGAAAACAATGATAAGTTGGTCATAGAACTTTAAATAATTGAGGTCTTAACTTTATGAAGCCTAAGTATAAGAAAATAATGGGGAAAGTGTGCAAGCTTGCATACTCTAATTTTGAATCCATAACTCAGGAAATGGGACTTCAAATATATATTTAGTCATTTAAACCACAGTAATTGTTGAAGAAAATCTCAGGCTAATGAGGAAACCAATTTTGGTTAGGTCTGTTATTAACAGTACTGTTTAAATCATGTTGTATAGAAGAGAGACTTTAGTATGCAGTGGGAAATTATTAGACAAATATAAATTTTCTTTAACAAAAGAAAAAACTGCCAGGACCTTACCATAGTAATAGCAAGTTTATAAATTGGAAACATCGCCTAGATAAACGAAACAAGATGATTCAAATGAATGCTAGGAAGAACACTAAATGTGGCCAATTTGACAAATTGCTCTATATGCAAATTAGTAATGTTTTAAATAAAGAAAACACATCAAAGGGCATGCCTGTTCATTTATTTTGACATTTTATAATTTACTCTAATTATTCGTGAAACTATAACCCATTAAGCTGGCCTTGAGTATAGTTTGTGAAAAATAATGACATTTTAGTGAAATAAGCATTTACTTTCACTTTCCATAGTACATTCAGGCAAGATACTTAGTGGAGTAATTAATTAAAAACTAAAATGTCAAGCCATACCCACATCTTTGTGTATTAGCCAAAGTTACATACAGACTAGAAATCAGAGAATTCAGAATGGGTTCTTAGTTTAACATTCATTTCCAGATGTCTCTCCAATTTGTCATTGGTGAACTTAATTATCAGAACAAAGTATGAACTACATACTGTGCTTAGTTATTTATCTTACATATCAAATATACCTTCCTCCAGATTAATGTGTATGATTGCCATTTTACCAGTTTCTTTAAACTTTGTATGATGTTGTGTTTCAATGTCCTGCACCAACTTTGTTGAAGTCACTTTGCCCCTGGAAAACCCCAAAGTATTGATACAGGGGTTTTTAGCTGTATTGTAAACCAGCCTTGTATTTAATATTATACTTTACGATGCTTACTTTAGATACAAGTAATTGTGAATCTTTCTTAAAATTGAACTGATTTCATTTTTGTATGGTTTACTTCAAATGAAATAATTCCTAGTTTTTCAAGGCTACAAATTTCTAGCTTTTGTCAAGGCCTGCTGCGAATTATTAAGGCCACATACAAGTGCAAACTCACACCATTTCCTTCAATTTGGTTTTCAAAGTAAACAAAGCCTGCAGCACAGTCTACTGTTAATGAGAGATGAATCTGAGTCTTTTTCTGATAAATCAAGGGCCTATGCTTATTAAACAAAGATGGTGTTATTGATTCAAAGGGTAGGCTCTTTAAGTAGATTTTTCTGTTTGTGCTGATCCATCTACATTTTACATTTTACTTCCCATTTAAGCTACACATTTTATAAAATGCCCGACCAAACTTTGGAAGTCTATTATAGGCATAATATGATACAATACTCTCTGGCCAGTGAATAGTAGAGCCTATGATCTTCACATTATTAATGGCAAGATAGGACAATTGCCTCAATGGCACTTTAATTCTAGTGTCAACATCAAGGAGAATTTCTGTTTGAGGCAATATAAAATATATGTGCACAATTAAAAAAAGAAACCAGCACTATAAATAATTGTAAGTAAACTTGTTTAGTTAAAAAACATTTTTTAATCTCCTTCCATACAAATATTCTTTTTAAATAAACAACGTTGATCTACCCTGGGAAAAACAGCAGCCCATGAGACATTCATCACAAGGTTACAGTCCTCCTTAATTACATGAGCAACATTAACTAATAGAATGGAGAAGTGACAGAATTTTGCTCATTTACTTGTGCAAGATGTACATCTAAATTAATAGAAATTCTGCTAAGATATCTGTTAGATTAAGCATGAAACAATTCCTTGGTAACGTAGTAAAATTTTGTTTTACAGAGACCATCTCCTGGTATTCTGGTAAATGCACCATTCACACCTGACAATAGTTTGAATTTTGTCAGTGAAGGGTACACTATATGTCATTTGCGTCCCCTAACTATTTTAATTATATAAGGGCATACTGTGTGACAATTAAGTCCACTAATTAACTCAACTTTGTTTTGTTATTCATATCTTCTATATCTTTTTCTTCTTTTTTCTTTTTATTTTTTTTAATTTTTTTCCTAATAAAATTGTTGTTCAAGTAGATATCTTCTATATCCTTATTGGTTTGTGTTAACTAGGTATTATTAACTTTTGACATTTTTTGCACAGTACTTTTATATATGTCTTGAATATATATTGACCACATATAAATTTAGAAGTCATATTATGAAATTTCACTCCTTATCTGTAGTAAAGTTCTTGCAAACTAAATGCCCACCAGTAAATAAGTGGATAAAAGCAATGGTACATTTACACAATGGAATACTACTTTCACTGGTCTTTCCTTTTGTTTCTGTGACATATTATGTTTATTGATTTGTGAATATTGCACCATCCTTGCATCCCTGGGATGAATCCCACTTGATCATGGTATACAATCTTTTCAATGTATTGCTGGATGTGGTTTGCCAATATTTTGTTGAGGATTTTAGCATTCATGTTCATCAGTGACATTGGCCTGTACCTTTCTTTTTTTGTTGTGTCTTTATCTATTTTTGAGATTAGGGTGATACTGGCCTCCTAAAAAGAGTTTGGGAGCCTTACTTCTTCTTGGACTTTTTGGAATAGTGTGAGAAGGATAGGGGCTAGCTCTTCCTTAAATGTTTTGTAAAATTCTCCTGTGAAACCATCCAGTCCTGGCCTTTTGTGTGCCTGGAGTTTTTGATTACTCCTTCAATTTCACTAGCCATTATCAGTCTGTTCAGGCTTTCTGCTTCTTCTGGATATAATTTTGGAAGATAACATGTTTCTAGAAATTTGTCCATTCCACCCAGGTTTTCAAATTTCTTAGCATATAGTTGTTCATAGTAATTTCTTACAATCCTTTCCATTTGTAATATAGAAAAAATTGGCATCAGTTGTAATTTCTCCTCTTTCATTTGTGATTTTACTTACTTGAAACTTCTGTCTTTTTTCTTGATGAATCTGGTTAAAGGCTTGTCAACGTTGTCTTTTCAAAGAACCAGCTTCTGGATTTATTGATCCTTTAAATTGTTCTTTTAGTCTCTATGTCATTTAATTCTACTGATCTCGTTTATTTCCTTCCTTCTAATTGCTCTGGGCTTTTGTTGTTTCTCCAGTTCTTGTAGGCGTAGGGTTAGATTATTTGAAATGTTTCTGTCTTTTTTTAGGTAGGCCTGTATTGCTATGAAATTCCCTCTCAGGACTGCCTTTGCTGTGTCTCAAAGGTTTTGGACTATTGTGCGTTCATTTTTACCCATTTCCAGAAACTTTTTGATTTCTTCCTTGATCTACATCAAATTAGAAGGCCTCTGCACAGCTAAAGAAAACATCATCAAAATGAAAAGAGAACCAACCGTGTGGGAAAATATGTTTGTCAATGATACCTCAGACAAGAGTTGGATCTCCAAAATATATAAAGAACTCACACGACTCTCCATCAGAAAGACAATCAAATTAAAAAATGAGCAAAGGACCTGAACAGACACTTCTCCAAGGAGAACATACTGAGGGCCCAGAGGCATATGAAACAAAGCTCAGTATCTTTGCCATCAGAGAAATGCAAATTACAACCACAATGAAGTACCACTTTACACCAGTCAGAATGGCCATGATGAACAAACAAATCAACAAACAAGTGCTTATGAGGTTGTGGAGAAAAGGGAACCCTAGTGCACTGTTGGTGGGAATGCAGACTGGTGCAGTCACTGTGGAAAACAGTATGGAATTTCCTCAGAAAACTAAAAATTGAACTGCCTTTTGACTCAGCAATTCCACTGCTGGGGTTATATCCTAAGAACCCTGAAACACCAATTCAAAAGAACCAATGAACCCCAGTGTTCATAGCAGGTTTATTTACAACAGCCAAGTGCTGGAAACAGCCTAAGTGCCCATCAATAAATGAGTGGCTCAAGAACTATGGTACATTTACACAATGGAATGCTACATGGAGGAAAGAAAGGAGTTGCTCCTACCCTCCACAACAACATGAATGGAACTGGAGAGCATTATGCTAAGTGAAATAAGCCAGGTGGCAAAAGACAAATACTGTATGATTTCACCTATAAGTGGCATCTAATCAACAAAACAAAAGTGAGCAAAATAGAACCAGAGACATTGAAGCAAAGCTTGAGTCTGGCGCCTTAGACCACTCAGCCATCCTGACACCCTAGAACCAGAGACATTGAAATAAAGAACAAACTGACAGTAACCAGAGTGGAAGTGGGGAGGAGGATAATAGAGGAATGAAGAGGAAGTGTTAATTCAAGGAACTTGTATAAAGGACACACAGACAAAGACAATGGGGGGTCAGGGAGGATTGAAACTGGAAGGTAGGGGTATGGGTAGAGCAGGGGAGAGTAATTGGGGAAAAATGGAGACAACTATAGTTGAATAAATAATAAAAAATAAATGCAAAAATATAAATAAAAATAATGTTATTTTATTTTGCTTTCTCATTTATTAGTTTCAGACTATAATATATTTGCATTTGTACATTCATGTTTAAGTCAGTATAGTTCATAGGTAAGAGCAGGAAAGGCATTAAAAAAAATGGCTCCTTACAAATTACTCACATTTGAAGAAGGAATATACAGATAAATAAGCAAGCCTACTTTTTCAGTATTGCATATAGTTAATATAATTTAGACTGTGTAAAACAAACAAAAACATTGTGTAATGTCTTCATAAGTCACAACATATTTGTGTGATACCTTCATGAGTCACAATAACATCAGTCAAATACCATGATTTCTTCACTGATCAACTCATGTGTGTGTATGTGTTTATTTTAATTGTTGTTCAAGTACAGTTTTCTGTCTTTTACTCCCATCCCAGCCCACCCCCTCAGTCCTCCCCCGCACCTACCTCCCATTTCCACCCCCCTAGTTTTTGTCCATGTGTCCTTTATACTTGTTCCTGTAAACCCTTCCCCTTTTCCCCTGAAATTCCCTTCCCTCGTGTGTGTTTTTATATAATAATAATGATTATTATTTTATTAGATTCAATTTTGAAGGAAATACATAACCAACCTTTGGTTTTACAATTTTGCTAGATTTAGAAATAAATATCTAACAGAATATCAATGTTCAAATTTTGAATGGGTACCTTCAGTTAAAATTGTTACAGAATATCATGACCAATAACAGTATAGAAATTTTGCAAGGAATGAAAGAAACCTGTACCATGACCCTTGATCCCTTTAGGCAGCTTAAAAATATGAAGAGGAAGATATAGAGAGAGCCCTTTGTGGGGAATGTTAGTGAAGAGATATATTTAGAGAGAGTTCTTTCCACACTACAGACTATCATCTCATACTTGGGGAAAAGGAGAGGTTTGGCAGGTGACCCTGAGAATATACTTCCTGGAACTCCAACACAGAAAGTGTAATTGGCCAAGGGCCCCATCTGCTGTTCTGAGGTTTATATAAAGGTGACACCTCTGCTAGACTGTTCCCAGTCAATGACTTAATGATGCAGGGACACCAACAAAAACCTACCCTTAGTAGACTGTCATAGGACTCCTCTCATAGATAACAGTGGCTTGAGGATGTCATCACAGCTTTGCCAACTTTCATCTGACTACACAATAGTCTATGACCATTTACCCAATCTTCTCTCCCACCATCCTTCACTTGGAGTCAGACTGGAATCAAGTCCGAAGGCTCACCCAGAATTTCTGGCTTTCTATCCATTTTTCTACATTATTTTCACCTAATAAAATGATGTTGTTGGATCTCATCAGAAAGGACAACCAGAGAAAGCCAATTTCCAACTACAAACCCAATCAGATGTTCAAAGGCATTACTTGGAGAACTTGGCATAACACTCCTTGTAATTGAAAGACCTCGAGTATTGGGCTTGGTTCCTATTTATAAAGCTAGAGTGGACTGTGGCCTGTGGTCTTATGCCTGGTAAGGTAATATGGCAGGAAGGTGAAGTTTCCCTGGAAGAACCAGTAGAGTGTTGCTGCACTGAGGTCTTATTGCAATGCCAGAATTAGTCAGTAGAGAGGATGAGAGCATGTTTCTATTGGATGAGATATATTGCAATCTCCAGAGAGTTGGCACAGGATCATCATGGGCCCTGTAAAATAGACCTACCCAGAGAAATTAAAATCTTATCAGCAAGAACATAGAGCTATACAGTTGATCTTCAGAAGCAGAGATAGCGACAAGGAACTGCTGCAAAGGAATAGTTCAGCCAGCATCAAAAGAACTGGAATTGGTATTTGTCTTTCTCTGACCGGCTTATTTCACTTAGCATAATGTTCTCCAGGTCCATCTATACTGTTGCGAAGGCTAAAATTTTCCCCTTTTTTACATCTGAGTAGTATTCTATTGAGTAAATGTCCCATGGTTGTTTTATCCACTCATCTGCTGGTGGGCACTTGGGCTGCTCCCATATCTTGGTGATCATAAATAACATGTGATGAACATAGGGGTGCTTATGTTCTTTCAAATTAGTATTTGGGTTCCATTGGTTATATTCCACAAAGTGGGATTTCTGAGTCAAAATGCAGATCAATTTTTAATTTTTTGAGGTAACTCCATTCCACTGCTTTCCACAGCAGCTCTACCAATCTGCATTCCCACCAATAGTGCAAAAGGATCCAACTTTCTCCACATCCTTGACAGCACTTGTTGTTTGTTAATTTATTGAGGATTTCCATTCTGTCAGGTGTGAGGTGGTATCTCATTGTGGTTTTAATTTGTGTTTCTCTGATAATGAATGACATGGAGCATCTTTTAATATGTCTATTGGCCATCTGTATGTTCTCTTTGGAGAATTGTCTATTCAGGTCCTTCACCCATTTTTTGATTGGCTTGATTGCTTTTTTGGTGTTGAGTTTTTTAAGTTCTTTATAAATTTTGGATATTAACCCCTTATATGATCTCACTCATATGTGGGATCTAATAAACAAACTGCACTAACAAGCAAAATAAAATCCAGATTCATAGATAGAGAACAGGATGATAGCTAAGGGGGTGGTTAGAAAATAGAAGGATTGAGCAAAAAGGAAAAAGGACTCATAGACATGGACAACAGTGTGATGATTACAAGGGGCAGGATGTAGGGCGTGTAAAGGGACTAAATGATAATGGAAAAATATATTTAAGAAAAAGAAAAGGGCTGAAACACTGAGGGACATGGCAGAAACCCCTTAAGAGGTTGTAGAAAGAGAGTACTCCAAAAGTAAAAGCAACGCTGCCAGCTAAGTACATTCCTTTATGTCTTGTTCTATTCTCTCTTCTCTCCAGAAACCTGGAGAAAAGACACTAACAAGGAACAGGAGAAAAATAAACTGACAGAAATGTAGAAAACATAGAATTATGGTCCATTTTTTCTCACCAATGTTTCCAGACTGAAAAAGGAGGGGTTAACACAGATTTAAATTTTATCCAAAGTCAAGTTTGAAATTATTACTTTAATTATGGGTTAACAAATGTGATTTGATGAACTGAGTATGTTCAAACTCAAATATTAAAAAATTATCTATTTACTAAGGAAAAGCAGAAAATCCATGGGAAACCTGTAGAGCTTTTATAAAGCAGCAAGAGAATTTTTCTCCCAATTAAAAAGTTAACTTCAACCTACTGGTTACACCTATCAATCTTAATAGAAGGTTAGTAAAAGAATAACAAACATGTAGTTATTAGAATAACATAATTATTAGTCAACTATTAGCATAAAAATCCATATTTTGAATCCTGCACAAGTCATTATCTGAGGTAATTTACTAATATTTTTCATATAGCTTAGAAAACTAAATTTTATTGATAATATTATAATGAAAAGAGTTGCAATTATCTGTAAATAGTATATGTAAATAAACTTGTAAATATATTTAATTTACTATCTTAAATTGCTGACAAATAAACATGATCAAAAACATTACAACTATTTATGCTATACTAGTACTATATTTAATTATCAAACAAAACTATAACAATAAAAAATAAACCACAAAAATAAGGGGATATTTCTGTGTTGTTTAGCATAAAATGAAATGAAATAATAAAATTGAGATTTTTGTCTTGACTGTTTAGCAAAAAAACATGAGTTTTGGACACTGTGAGCACATGCCTCTTCCTAACAATTATGTATCTATAAGCCAAAACACAGGCAATGAATACAAACTGGATCTTAATGAGCAGCAAGAATCCAAGAGATGAAAAACAAACAAAAGGCCAAGAGAACCACTAATGATATTACAATTGCTACTCTGAGTTTTTCCTCATTTGGTTAACAACAGCGTGATTCATGAGCAAGCTAACCAAGTTTCATTGTTTTCCATCATCAAATTAAAGTCTTTTGCTAATTTTTTATGACCTCAATCCATTAATTTGTTTTGTATCTTCACTTCCAATCTTCATCAAATCAAGATGCTGAGGCTAAAAATGAGTCAGACTTCAACTTTTTTTCTGGAAAGCTAACACCCTCTTCTAATTTTTTATTTTAAAAAATGTTTTATGGCTTTCCAGTCAAACCAAACACCAAAATTATGAAGAAACTGTAGTCTTTTCCTTAAATACCTTGGATTTTACAAGAGTTGACTCTTCATGTTCACAATTTCTCTTTGCTGGGTTTGTAATTTTGCTTTCTATTACCATTATAACAGAGTGGTAAATAAATGAGAACTCAGTTATATTTGAGCACGACTGCTTCTGGAAATAGCTATTCTTACGGAAGATGCATAATTAAGGAAAAATGCTTCATTTAAAAAATCACAAATGGAGGGGTTTTTTTTTAGTTTCCTCACCTGCATAAATCCTAATGCCCACTTTGAGTCATCCCATTCCAGTTAGCATCTACTTGACAAAAGGCTAACAAGAGATTTCCCTCACCTGACACTGACTCAGTTGAGGGTGGTAATAGGTTGAGGTAACAGATGGTCTTAGGAAATGAAAAGCGTGTCTTTAATTACCACCCTGAATCCTATTTGGTCTGCAATTTTGAAATGCAACATTTCAGTTTCAGATGACGATGAACACTCCCCTCTCTCCTCAAAGTAGTGACAAAGTTCTAAAAGAGTAAAATTTGTAATCCCAGATTTTTATGCCCAGATGATGTAAAAGGAACATTTGGTAAAGGTACAAAATATATTTTAAAATTTATGAAGGTTGGGCCCAAAACATCACTGACATTCTCTACCTGAAAAATTACTTTAAGAAATACTACAGCCCAAGGAAAAATGAGCATAAGAAATTATTGTAAGAAACTTATTTAAATATAAAACATTATTCTAATAGCTAGTACAAAATGATTAATAAAGCAAAATGTAAGTATTATGAATACTGAAGTAAAGATTAGTTGGAAGCAGTAATAATTCAACTAAAAACACGGGGTCAAAATGCTAGAACATACTAGCAAAACAGAGATGTTTATATAGTTGCAAACTTAAGTTCACTAATTTCTGCATTTATGAGAATTCAATAGATAAGGTTTTATTTTCATATAATAACTTATATTTCTCATTTTGGAACCATCATTTAACTTAGGTATTTAGTTTTAACTTTAAGTTTACATGGGTAAATTCAATGCTCATTCTTTTGCTTTTCATTCTAATTGTTCATAATTAATGGGGCGTATTTTTTGATTGTCTGGGTTTCATCTTCAAATAGATTTTCCAAGATTTATTGTTTACATCCCTCTTTATTGTTTTGTATCCCATGATGCATTGCTTTGCCTTCACTCATTAATTACACTTGTTTGTACGTGGAATTATTTACTTTTCTCTTTTAACTCTATACACATGACAATCTTAAATTCTGACACTTAGGTGTTACCAATCTAAGTCAACTTAATTTTTTTCCTACAGATCACTTATTTCTATTAATAGTGAGTACTCTGTATAGCCTTGATAAGATATTCTATGAACATACAAGCATAGCTAGCTAAAACTATTTTTAATTAATTGAAATGGGAGCACAACTTAAACCCATTTCTGAACTTTGCTTTCTTAAAAAAAATAGTTCCGGTCAGCAAATATCTGAGACCTTCTGTTTGCTCACTATTTTATAAACAGTGTTTTCAAATTGTGTATTTGCCAATTAACAAAGGATAATGGAATTTCATTATAGTTTATTTTAATTGAGTTTATTGGGGTGACATTGGTTAATGAAATTATGTAGGTTTCAGGTACACAACTCTGCAATACATCATCTGTATATTGTATTGTGTCTTTCCATCCCTTATTGTGTCCTTCCATCACCCTTTATCCCCCTTTACCCTCTTCTACCTTCTCTCGCCACCCCTTCCCTCGGGCAGT